>CAUYQG010225011.1:0-25694 GCA_963574415.1 Tarsius wallacei | reverse complement strand
ACAGGCGCACACTACCACACCCGGCTAATTTTTGATTTATTGTAGAGATGAGGTCTTGCCAAGTTGCCCAGGCGGGTCTCAAACCCGCGGGCTCAGGCAATCCACTCACCTCAGCCTCCCAAAGCGCTGGGATTACAGGCTGAGCCACCGAGCCCGGCTGCACCTTCTAATTTTTAAAAATCTATAAAATGGACTTGCCATAGCAGAAACTTTCGTAAAAGATTTTCACCTGATAATCATTTAAATATGCTTTTTTCTTAGATTCTTACTATGAAAACAATACCGAAAAATCTTTTATGCAAGTCAGAATTTGGGTGTTTTGATTAATGGTGAGCCAAATGTGACTGCAGCAGATTATAATATGTAATTACATGTTGGCGGAACAGATGCTTAAACAGAGGTAGGATCTGAAGTTCCCTACTTACCATTCAAAACGCAAATCTAACAGCACAAGAACGCCTCCAGAGAAAATAGTGCTTTTGGATGGCATAATTTCTGTGTTTGTCATATACAATGGAGTTTTTACAAAAAGCAGAAAATATTCAAATGACCTATTCCATACAGAAATAATGTTCTAATGAAGCAGGACATTGGCTAGATGAGGTCTGTGCACCAAGTCTAGGTTGAAAGCCACTCGTAGACCTTCCCAGACCTGATGACCCTGACTTGGGTCCCTTTTTTGCCGATGGCATTGCCATCATCCCAGCCACGCTTTGCAAAATGGTATCTCATCCATTTCAAATACTCCTATGGACGCTAAAGAAGAAACAGTCTAGATTTTTCTTTTACATCCAAATGTGCTTTAATCCTTCCGATTTGTTCTCTTCCAAATAGGTTTGCACAGGTGTTAAATGTTGAGAATAGATGACAGTTCTGGTGTTTTTAAAAAGTGAAGACGTGAGAAGTTGGTGGAAAAAGAGCAAGCTTACAGTTATTTTGCCTTCCCTGGAGCAGAGCATATGAATTGGATTGCAACCAATGGTTCTTTGCCATGTGGAAGGGAAGACGCAACAATGACGAAATGAACATCACACAGTCCTTGTCCCCCATGTGGATGAGTCATGTAGTACACACACTATACATGCATGTATACATTCCCTAAATGCCCATGCTTATATGCTTACGTGTACATTTATATATGCATGTGCCTTTATATGGACCTCACAGAACTAAGGAATTCATGTTTTATTTAGTGGCTATTAAATATTTGTTGGTCAAAATTTCCCGGTGCTGTAGTAATCTGACCTTCTCCATTCTACAGTGCTCAAAAGACTGCAGGCCGGGGCTGTGACCATGGAAGCTCCATGTATGAGTAGTAAAGGATTGACGAGCCTCAGGAAAAAGCACTCATTTCCTATTCTTTGTGTATCTCTTGAGTGTTCATTTGTGTGCCGGATATTGATTAAGGCCCTGAATAGGCCAATGCAAGAAAGGGAACACACAAGTCTGCAGAGAGGGCACCAACAGCCTGACTGAAATTGTAATAACTAGGCACTGAGTCACTCCAGTGGGAGTCAGGCCTCTGCCAACTCCAAAAGAAAGCATCAAACTAAAAGTTACAGCAGGTCAAAATAGCAGGACTGAAATATTTTCCTAATCATCCTTGATTAGAGAACATTGAGTAATCTATGCACGAAGAGTGATCTGGGATCAAACCCAATTTATTTTCCTGTATGTATGTTCATCATTAGTTATGTTTATTTAACTGTTAAGTAAACTCAGTTTATATACCACTGTGATGAAGTTGTCTCCAAGCAAACTCCTTTTTGCCCTGAGCCTCAAGGAAAAAATATCAAGAGGGTTTTGGTTTTGATGCATCTATTTAAATCTGCATGCCTCTAATAATCATTGTCACTAGTCTGGTGCTTAGCCGGAGACAGAACACCTCTGAATGGGTACATTGACCCTGACTATTGGTAGAGAGGAAAGAGAAGTTTAACCTGTCGGCTTCCTTAAAAAGGATGGTCATAAACGGAGTCGATGCCTAACAGAGAAGATCAATAAAGTGCTGGTGTCGATGGTGATAATAACAGTTTACAGATGCTCTGAAACCCATGAGTCACCATCATTAATTTAGCTCCACATGCGTGTAGGCAGAATAATAGGATTCAGACAGGCCTCTGAGGGAAAGATCTATCATATTGATCGAGAGCAGCAGGCAGAAAGATGGGCTTTCGGGTCTCGTGTCTGACTGTTATGATGCAGTAAAAGGCAGTCAATAGAGCCTGCATCTGACTGGTCTGCCCGTCGCTGTATCATGACCTCCTTTCTTCCACTTTAGCCTGAGACTCAGCATCAAGTCACCTGGCCCCTGTCCAAGCCTGAGGTTGGGCTTCTTCTTGACTCGAGGTCACATCCCTTTATGGTGCTTTAGGCTAGTATGTGGAACTCTGCTTTGAGCCTGAGTTTTGCAAATTGAGGTTTCTGCACATTTTCCAGAAATAAGGGGCTGCCCGTGTCTATCATCCGTGCTTCCTGCCCATGCTTTGAAAGCTGGCTTCTGCACTCCAGTCAGGCGGCTGGGCTCCTGCTCCATGACTGTCATGTGTGTCTACCTGCATGCGCCTCTCAATGTCGCCTATGCTCATCCGCCATCACTAAGTTATTGTCACAGGTTTGGAGACTACCAGTGAATTAAGTTGGGGTACAGATGCTAATTGCTTGCCCAGTATCCCTTGAGGTTTAGGGCTGCTCTCACCAGATACTGAACTCGGTGTAGCTGCCTAGATGATAGCTCAGCTTCTGCAAATAGGTAGTATTTGCACCCTTCATCTTCCAAATACCAGGGGTGGTTAACCGGGTCAAGCCCCATCTTGTCATAAAAGTGGTAAGAGGAATAGGAGGTGCAAGCTGGCCCTTGACCTTAAAAAGGATCATGAACCACAGCAACTACAATTTGACTCATTTATGAATCCAGTTGGTTTCTTTTATTGGCCACTACACACGAAGTGTTGGAATCAGATCAGCGACTGCAACAAGAGACAAGATTTCCGTTCTCATGGAACTTTCATTTTAGGCAATCGTGTATGTGCGTGTGTGCTGTGTTGTTGTTGGGAAAAGGGAACAGACAATAAAAACCAAATCAGATGATGAAAAGCTCAGTGCAGAGAATTTAAAGGAGTAAGTGATAGAGATACTTTAAATTGGGTCAGGGGGAAGCCTCTCTGTGGAGGTGACATTTGAATTGGAAACGGACATAAAAGAGCCAGTCCTTGTATGATCAGAGAGAACACATTTCCAGAAGGAAAAAGAGCTGGGCAGTGGCCCAAATCCAGAAGTGAACCCGAGGATCTGAGACCCAGGCAGATGCTCAGAATCACTGGAGATAATACATGGGAAAGAGGTGGTTGGAATGAGGTTAGCAACATTGGCAGAGGCCAGGTCTTGTGCGGCTTTGTGAACCATGGTAAATCGTTTGAGTTTAATTTAAACACAGTTGGAAAATATTTGAGGGTTTTAAGGAGAGGAGTAACCTGATCTGAGTTATATTTGAAAAATGAGCACACTGCTTCTGGGCAGAGAGCGGACTTATGTAGAAGGGCAGAGAGGCGGCTGGGAGACTTGTTAGGCTTGCAGAGTAGTTGAACGAGAGGGATGGTGGCTTCAGGGAGGCTAGGCAAGTGCAAATAGAGAAAAGTGGAGGTAGAATCTGCAGGACTTGCAGAGGGATTTGATGAGGGAGCATGAATCTCAGATTGTTTATCTTAGCAAAGGAGCTGATGGTGGTGCCATTTTCTGAGAATGGGAAGACTGAAGGGAAAAGCAAGTTTAACGGAGAAAAAAAAACAAGTGTTTTGGGCTGTGTAAGCTTCAGTTGCCTGTGAGGATGTCAACTTGATACGTAGATAGTGGAAAACGTAAATCTGAAGTGCTGGGAGATGTCAGGGTTGGAGAATGGGGAGCCACCCGCATAGCAGTGGTATCTATAGGCTTGGTGGTACAGGAGGTCACACTGGAGAGTGTAGCTAGTGAAGGGAAGGGGCCTGGAGAGATCCCCAAGGCCCTCCAACATCTGGAAGCCTATAAGAAGAAAAGGGGCCAGAAAAAGAGGCTGACAAGTGTTCAGAAATGTAAGAGAAATGCATTGAATAAGCTTTTACCCTGTGTGAATTCACATGCTGGTTTTTATAGATTTATCACTTTAATTCAACTTCCAGAACTAGTTAGAAAGTGAATTCTGGCATTGGGACGTCTCTGTTAGAACCCAGGCATCCCCACTTGCCAATGTGTGACCTTGGGCAAGTCAATTAACCTCTCTGTGACTCTGCTTCCTCATCTGTAAAACAAGGCTATAAACATCTATCTCATAAACTTGATAGTTGGATTAAATGGATTAATACTTATAAAGCTCTTAGAACTGTCCCTGGAACATATGACGCACCCAGTAAATGTCCTCTAGCATTTGCTAAATAGCTATTATTATCTGCATTTTATACTCACATGGGGATTGGAGAAGTTTGAATACCCAAGGGTCACAGATGTCGTGCCCAGTGGAACCAGGGTTGAAACAACTCTGTTGGATTCCAAAGGCTATAGTGTTTCTGCTTTCCCTTTATTTAGGTCTTTTAATACAAGAGTAAACTGGCTTATGATGAAGCCATCATTTTTATCAGCCTTAGTGCTACAACATGGAAAACAAATACTTCATTTTGGATCTGCATTTCAACCTTTATTCTCCCCCAGGCAAATATTTTTACAAGAGATGCTGACTATAGGCCATATTCACTATATTTATTTTCTATTTTCCATGCCCCAAAAGTCAGTAAAAGTTAAAATAAGGCAAAAATATCCATACGACTAACAACAAATAATCGATCTTAATGTATTGACCATTATTGTCAATGTCAAAGAGAAACATAGTTTTTAAAAACAGATTTTGTTAACCATCACTATTTAGATCAAATGGAGAGTCAGTCTTAACAAAATAATTTTTTAAGGAAACTTAGTTCTATTAATTTCAGCTAAATAAAGCAATTCAAGATGGACTAATTAAGTGTTGTCAAGCAAAAGAATCGGGAAGCTACTTCAGTAAATAGAGAAGAATGATTTGTATTTAACATGTTGGTTGCTTATCCATTAATTGGTGTTTTAAATTGTTTGAAAGCAATTTGTTCTCTTCAGCAAATTAAATGTTCCTCTATGTGAGTGTTAGACTATTTTATTGACAATGTTTTGATAAAGCAAAGTTAGCTTCAGCTTAATTCCTTACCAAATTAACGAAAGTTTTCCATTTATGAGTTTCTAAATCTTTGCTACTGGTGCTAAAATTAGGTTCTATTACTAAATTTAAGAGAAGAGAATAATTTCTCTGTCCATAATTCCAATATCCAATTACAATAAATTATGGAAAAGGACTGTTGTTACTCTGGAAGAAACTGTGAGGAGCATCTGCCACCCTAAGCGGCAAGAGGTCTTACTTTGAGATAGCATCTTAGGGTTCTAATTTACTTGAATTTTTAATTTTGTCTGAGTACGCTATGGTGCACAGACATTCTTTAAATGACGGAAGGAAGAGAGGGAGAGAAGGATGGAGGGAAGACAAAGAATCTCCTTGGTTCAAGTTTGGTTTGAAAACATTTGCTTCTTTCTGAGCAAGGTTAATCACCAGGGACTGGCTTATCCCTGAAAAGTTTCCAAAGTTAGGCTGATATGCTCTGTTGAAATTCACCCAAGAACTGCACACCTTATTTCTGAAGAGTCACACCAGATGTCCTGTCCAAGGACTAATAACGTTTATTCCTGCAGGCTACATCCATATGTGCGGAAGCAAAAGAGAACGTTTCAGAGCTGGTTAGTCAACTTTAAGTTATGCTCAGTGCACTGTATCGGGAATACAAAAGCATTTTCCAGATGGCATCATAAAGTCAGTTCATTTTTGCAAAGCACCATCTCATTTTTGAGAAATAGCTTCTTGTTTTTCATTCCCCTTGGTTGTTTTAGAATAGCTTTTTTCTTGCCATAAGTGCAACACTTAAACTAGAGGGCTGGGTAGGATATCTACTGTCTATTATTTTTTTTAAATGCCTAACAGACTATGAGTGTTCAGATATGAATTAACAAGGAGAATAATAGGATATTTTATCTTAACCACTGGTCAGGCTGTCAAGGAGACAGAGAGCCAGATGGATATTGGATTCCCCTTTCACTGTTAATGATTTAACCTTAGGTAAATTCATTTAATTGTGCTGTGTTTCAATGTCTACATATGTATGAGAGCTATTCCTACTCTCAAAAATTCCTTTGTGAGTCATTCAAGGACCACCTATCATTTGAGTTCTCTCCCTGCTTATCTACATGAACTTGTAGCCAAATTATTCAACTCACTTTCCTCCAAGTGCTCCTTGTGCTATTCCAAATTCATGTCTTTCATCACACTATTTCCTTGGCTTAGAATACACTTTCTCTTCTTCTTTGTCTAGCAGAGTACTGCTGTCCTTGGAGCCATCAGTCAGGTCTCCTTCTCTGTGAAGACATTCATGTATCTGTGTCACTCTACAAAGGGATTTGCATGTGTAATCTCGTTTAGTCATCAGAACAACCTTATAAAGTAACTATTATTATGCTCATTTTATAAAAGAGAATACGAGGCTCTAACAAACAGTTTTTCTACCCCAAGTTTCAAAGGTACTGCAGAAATTGATTTGGACTCAAGTCTCTTTGTCACCGTGATTTCCTTCCATTACTCCACTCTATTTTCTGTATCCTTTGTTACAATTATTGTTATTATTGCTATGTTATACTTTTTTTAATGAAAGGTAAATGTTTCCTTAAATGGTGTATGCCTTGAAAAAATAAGCATACCTCTGTATTTCTTAAACTAGAATATAAATTCCACAAGGACAGAAAATTTGACTCTGTTATTTCCTGCTCCTACTAGAGAATGTTGAACAGTGACTAACACATAGTAGACACACAATAAATATTTACCGAATAAATTTTAGTGTACCTTTTATATGTAAGCATATAAAGATTCTCAATAAATATTTTTTCTTTTGGCACAATAGCACTATCTTCACATAAAGATATTTAGATTAAAATATTCTTAGATATTTCAGAAAGCACTATCTCCTTATAGCTTTCCATGCCTGGTATCCATCTTCTGATATTGACATTGTCTACTCAGCCACAACTATTGTCAAATCATTCGTTGAATATTTATCCTACTCTTGGTTTCTCGTATTGACACCATGTCATGTTGGGCTCTAGATAATGTAGAATGAAAGTCCCATTCTGAGTATTTAATCTCAGTAAAAATTGGTTACTACATATCATTTATTGAGTATAATTATCCCTACACAAAGCATTTCATTTATTTTATTTAATTCTCCTAGAAGAACAAAGATTTTTAATCTTATTTTACAAGTCAGGGAAATAGGAGTCAAAGAAATTAAGCAACTTGCCAAGGACTATGTAGCTAATACAATGATGAGCTAGAATTAAAGCCCAGGCTCCAAATCACTGAACTCTGCTATATCCATGTGGCTTGTGCTATTCTGGGAGAAGAGGCTGAGTATCCTTGCCAGCTGGCATGGTCAAATTGGACAAGTTCTAACAGTCAAGTCAGATATTGTGAATAATGGGGCTGCATTTTTGAGGGTTGACTATTGGGAAAACATCAAAATCATTGATGGTCACACAAACATCATTTTTTTTTTCTGTTTGTTTTCTTGACAGAGAAACTATTCAACATGCAACTAAAGTTCCAACTCTGAGTAATGCTATTTATTTGGTGAGAACTAGCTTCTATTCATTAGTGGAAGAAAATCATTAACATGTAACATTATTATCTCTAACTTTACCCTAGTAAAGGCCAGTTGGTATTTATTAACATTTGGAATATGGATAATATTTTGCTAAGCTTATTTAACAAGACTCCATCAGTTAATGTTGACATTAATTTTGGTTTGGCATTGAGTCACAGCTCTTTGTTATTTCAGGGAGTAAGAATAAGTGAATCAGTAGTGTTCAGTGAATATTTAAACATGAAAAGAAAAGCATGATGAAAAATATGAATTCTAAGTATTTGCAATAACTCTCACAATTTTTTATAATCTGGGGACTGGTGAGAGTCTAGCTGTTCTTCTGTCTCCTAAAATAAACTGTATTTAGAACATTGGCTTAAGCCTATTTTTAATTTATTCTACAAGATTTATCATTCATGCAAGTACCTTTCAAAAGACAACATAATCAGGCAAAGAAGGAACATTATACATTGCACACGAAAGAATTAAGATGCTGTTTCTTTTTGTACCACCTACTATATACAGCACTGAATAAATTCTTCATAAAACAAGTGTTCGCTTATTCAACTTTAAGTTGAAGTTAATACATAACTCAAAAAATTTTAAAGAGATCTATAAGCCCTCAGAGCACTTGTAATTTCTTCAATCAAATCACAATGCAAACATCAGGTAGAGGACAGAGAGACCGTAACATGCTGCTTTTTCCCCATTCTGATTTCTGTGCTGTATGGTAATAGATGCACAGCCAGCAGTGAATTTAATTCATAATACCTGTGATGTAGTTCAATCCCAGATGCTATAGGAAAAAAACTGGAGTGTAGCTTCGGAAGCAGTATTGTTGAGGCTCTATTGTGATATTAATAAATCAGTAGTTTTTGATGGATTCAAGCAGGAAGCTGACGCTTATCTTATTGTAGGAGTCTAAAGTCTCCTGATCTGCAGACTTTGAATCATTGCCTGGAAAAAAAATTAAACAATATCTTCTTTTACCAGAAAATCAGTAATTAATGATAAATTATTTAGGTGGTTGCAGATTGTCTTTGGTGTTCACCTTGAGTATAGGCACTATAAGCAGGTGACTTTTAAAAGGATGCTCGACCTTCTTTATTAGCAGAAAAGATGCATTCATTAAGTATTCCCTGAATATGCACGGCACACCTACTGTGCTTTGAGCTCTGTACAGAATGCTGACATAAATCAGATATGGTCCCTACCTTTAAGTTGCTCACCATCTAGTAGAGGAGAATAAGACATCAACAGCTAATTGTAATGTGTATGCTAATATCATTCTTTGTCAGAGGTATCACAACCAGAAGAAATAACGTGAGAAACATGGCAATATGCCCAAAAGTCAGACAGCAGGAGGGTTATAGAATTAAAACCTATTGAGTAATAATAACATTTAGAAAATACAGAGTGGATATATGGGAATCAATGCAGAAGGGCATGAAGCAAAGAACTGGACTGAGGTTAGAGGTCATGAGTGATGGACTAGGATGTGGTCAATGAGTGCAGGGAGGCACTGTGGAGGAAGGAGTCCAGGAGGGAGCTTGCTTTCTGGCCTGCGCTAGACAAAGCAGGCTTCAGCTCCTGGAAAAAGTCAATGATCGTGGCCGGAAACAAAGATTCTCTCATCCTTATGAGCCTCTAGGAGGGCCAATAGAAGCCTTAGTCTCTTCCTCAGGGACTCAGAGATGGATGGGGATCTGGAGCTGACTGCAGGAAAAGTCACGGCTACTGCTTACAGCCTTGTTTACTCTTCCCCATGCTGCCTTCATAAGCCTTGAGCAGGCCTACACAGTGGGGTGATACACGACATACCAGGGATGCCAAAAAATGTATACACATTTTAAGAGATGTTATCAACGTATGACTTTTAGTTCGCCATAATTAGATGTGTCTGGACGCTGATGGTAACCACTTTGAGCACCTCTTGTAATGGCCGAAGTCAAATATGACTTGTATTCACCTTTTGTTATTGTTATATATTGAGTATTACTATTTTAATAGTTTTTTTCTCTATAGATACCCTCTGTATATACCATGAAAAATGTGGAATTTATTTTGCATTTGCCTTAATCCTATGATGGTCCCCACACTTAGCTAGGAGACAAAAGGCTGACTTTGTTCAATGATGGAGGGAGGAGAACCCAAAACCCACAACTTTATAGTCTTGATTTTAAGCTTCAAAGCCTTGATCGAATTGAGAGAAATAAAGTTTTGGAATAAGAGATTTAATAAACCAGTAACTTCCTCATCTTACCAATGCCACAATGTTTTAATTTGGGTCTGCTGCTGGGGCAGGAAGAAGTTGACAAATTTGACTGCTTAAATTTTAAATGACAGAAATCACCACGTAAGTCATGTCACCCTAGTAAAGCATGCAGAAATAGGATTCAAAGTAGAAATTAAATCTAATTTTAGAAAAACAGGAAAAGCAACATTTTTGCACACCATTTTGTGACTTGAGCCTCAGCTAAATTTACCTTCAAAGGTCAGTCAAGTGGCCATATGTAATTTTGTGGGCAAGCACAGCCAAAAGTTTTCCCCATCTCTTTTTCTGACATCTTCAAATTTTTTTAACTACTAAACTGTATTTAAATCTACAAATAGGTTCTTGAGTTAACTAGACAATAAGAGTTTCAGCTAAAATGTAATTAATCAGGAAGAACAGCGATGGATCAGAACCTCTCCTGTATTAATTTACAAAAGGGAGATAAGGATATCAATACTTAAAGATCAAGGTGTTAACAGCAATGGAGAGTCACATGAAGAAAAAACAAACGTATCCTTCCCAGGGGAATTGTTCTCTGAAATGTTGGTGTGAACAGTTCTTCCTTTCATGACTATGAAGATGTTTTCTCTTAAACTAATTTCTGAAGATAAATGTGTGGGAAAATCACTCTATCTGTGTTATAAGGTGTTAATAAGTGCTTTGGGAGCCCTCTGTGATTCTAAATTTTTTCTTTTGTGAGCTATTATTTGCTAAAGCTTAAAGGTCCTCTCCAGAATTATTTTTCTTTGGCTTGATAACAATTTGCATCTAAAATTCTGATTCCTTGCAAATAAAATGCTGCAATTTGGGGAATTGATGCTGTACCAAATAATATGTCTAGAACACCCAGGTAGGTTTAAGCAGGAATCCCACCTTGACAGTCACACCTGAGTTCCCCCCAGGAAGCAGACATGCCCAGGAACTCTTGAGGAGGGTGACCTGCTATCTGTTTACACAGGGGATTATCTGCATCAGCACTCCTGGGAAAGAACTGATCCTAAAGGAAATGAATTCAGATTCACAAGGTGTCCCTCCAGTCTCAGGTCTGAATCACAGAGTAAGGAAATGCTTTCAACAGTAAACGAAATCAACGCACGAAAACCTTTGTCAGTCATTGAGAGCTCGACAGAGCAGTGCTTTGCAGACCCTGTAATGGCAATTCAATAAAAGGCATTTGCCCTGCTCTGGGGTGACTGCAGGAACCCAGAGGAGTTAGGAAACAGACATAATAGCCTGTACAGCAAGCTGTGGTGGTCTGTGCCTGGAAAGGAGAAGAATCCATAGACGACATCTTGCTTCACTCGCCTCTCTGCGGCCATGGTGGAAGATGGCAGAAACAATAGATGTCACTTCCAGGAGCTGGACCCCAGCAGAGGAAAACAAACAGATTCAGTGGGGTAGGTAGGAGGGCACACTCCTGGGTTCAAGTGAGAGCACTTTGCTTCTCAGTGTCCTCTGAAAGGAATGTGAAGAGTGGGGCTGGGGATTGAGGAAGGGATGGAGTTCCTGAGAAGTGAGTGGGGACAAAGTCAAGGAACATCTGTGTGTGTATGTGTATGTGTGTGTGTGTGTTTATTGCTACTGTAAATCTATTTTTTACTCCTAGGTAGGTGTGGCCTGGCAAAGGAGGGTTCGCTTCAGCTTTGGCAGGACCACCTAAGTATATTTTTTAATTACAGGTCTTTTAGATTATTTGGGGTCCCTTTCACGTGGAGAGTTTTCTGAGGTGGTCCTAGCACTCTGATCAGCTTCATCATTTAAAGTGCTGCTCTAAATTATGAGTCTGCCAAGAAAGGACATCGATGGTTAGTTGTGGCTCCTGGGGGAAGAGAGTTGTAGCAGTGGTTGTTATTGTCATTTTAGTTCATGGGCAATGAACCTAGAGAGAAGTTCCTCCTGGTGAAGTGACAAGAGTGCAGGGAATCAAGAGGCTTGAATTAGCCTCTGCTGTCTTTAGTTTCATCGCTTGTAAAACTGAGGTGATTCTGACTGTGGAGTGTGCAACAGAATTGTCTGTAGCACCAAAAACCAAAAACAAAAACAAAAAAAAAGCTACTTTGAGCCTCATAAATACCAAACTGGAATAAGGGCAGGTGCATTTAAAAGAGCTCCTTAAATGTGTCTGCCCCACTGGTTAAGGGCCACTGAACCATATTATTCTCCATTTTCCCTTCCCAACTTTGAAACACTATTTTTCTATGCCCTTCCGTATGTCTCCTTGGTGGGAGATTAAATTGGCAAAATATTTATTAAAAGCTTTAAAAAAATTGCCTACCCTTTAACTGAAGTAATTTTATAGACATTTATTCTAAAGAAATAGGCTAATGTCCACATACATGTGTATTAGAGAATAATAATTCATGATTGTAAAAGCAAACCATTGAAACAACATAAATGATTAACAAGACCTTATTTTTGAGATAAATTATTATTATCTCTAAAATGGAATACAATTAGTCATTGAAAATTAAATTTAAGGGAATAATTAGTGACATGGAAAATGTTTATATTTGTTAAATGCAGGAAAGCAGATTTTAAAATATATTCAAGGATAGTCATATATGATTATATAGTCATATATGATTATGAATGTGTGCAGAATAAAAGAAACTAGGCACAAAAGAGTACATACTATATGATTCCACTTATAGAAAACTCTAGAAGTGGTAAATTTACTTTATAGTGGCTTAAAGCAAATGAGTGGTTGCCTGAAACAGAGAGCAGAGGTGGAGATTAAACACACAGCAACTTTTTGAAAAACAGAAATGCTTTCCATCTTGGTTGTGATGGTGGTTATACAGGCACATAAATTTGAAAAGGTCCATTCTTTTGTATGGAAAGTAATTAAAAATAAACTTTGTTTCAACTATGTAAATGAATATAATGTTCTATGCATGCCAAATTTTTAACTGTTGAAACAAATAAACCACAAAACCAAGGGAACATTATTCCTTCCATTCTTTTCAAATATATGTGCCTGTGCCTTTTTGTTAAAAATTGAAAGTATATGAATGTAAATGCTGGCTATTATGTTTGGCTCGTAGGATTAGAGGCAGTTGTTTTCTTTATGCTTTCCTTTTATTTTAATTTCGAAAATGAACATGTTATAATTTGTATAAGAAAATGAGTACTTTAAAATTTGTGTTTAGATGTTACACTGGACACAAAAGCATTGGAAGAATAGAAGAACCAAGAGTTTCAAAAACCTAAAGTTATTCTTGTCTTAATAAAATGTGACCTTTATTAAAAATTTTAAAAAACCGAGTAAACAAAACCAGGAGCGGCAATGTCAACGTGGGCGAAAAGTGACCGGGTGAGAATGTGCCCTTGAGTTATGAGGACACCGAGTACACAGACGAAGCACGTGGGAGTGTGTGAATGTCTGTTTCCTTTCACGGAGATGGGCGGAAGCTGGGCCAGTTGTAGCAGACACTGGGGCCTATTTTTGTTCAGGAACTGCCGCCTGCCGCCTCCCGAACTGGCACCCGCTATTGTCAGCCACTGCACTCCAACGTGTCCAGTCCTCTGATCACAGGTCTGAACGCCTCGCATCACAGGCCGTTAACAGTGCCCTGGACCATGGGAAAAACAAAACAAAACAGAACACCAACCGAGGGACATGCCAGAGATGAGGGAAATGACACAGGCAGTCGCTCTCAAATAAATAAGCAGAGGGAAAAGCGAAGGCTGGGAACCTAAACAAGGAGGCAAGAGAGGAAGCAAACAAGCAAACAAAGCTCAAGGCTGAGATTTCCTGGAACAAAAGCCCAACACCAAAGTCATTTCTAGGGGAGGATAAAAATCTCTACACCAAGACCAGAGGAAATAGAGAACTTCCTTAGCAGCATTAACTTGACAAATTTCCTATAGACCCATTGATTGTGAAGTCCTGGTCAGCTCTCCTGGTCTATTAGCTCCTGAGGAATGAGTGGCTACAGTGCAGACAGACCTAGGCAGCTTAACGGGATAAACCGAGTCAGCCAGACCTAGACCTCAAGTCTAGAGTTCCGACTTGTGCTGAAGGGAGCACCATTCTCCTAGAATACAAGGAAAGGTGACACCCCGCCCCCGCCCCCCCACCCCGGGATAGCACACATGCTAAAAATCACTTACCAAAGCGACTTCCATAAAATGAAATCCACCATGCCTGCCTCAGATTCTGTGGTTCCGATCAATGAGATGATTATATATTACCCAATTTCTCCAGGGCTCTCTAATTTCTTGTCCAAATAAGATTACAATAATAGTGTGTTGCCTTTTTCCCCTTCGTGTTACAACTCTTAGAAGGACACTCGAAGCTGTTTGCCTTTAAAGTTTTGGAGATTTTTCTTCTGGTTTAACTCTTTAAAGTTTTATTTGATGTTCCTAGAATCCAGACATGGCTCCATCGGAGAAGACTAGAAACAGCTCCAGATCAAAGACAACATCTCTGTATTTTAAATGATAGCTTCCCTTCAACCCTGATACTTAGTTTACTTCGTTATTGGTTAAAAACTCTGGAGACTGACTCTATCTTCCCTTGGAATGAGTTCTTGACTAAGAAACTTCTCAGTCCCTCTTGTAAATGGGCTGTTATTGGGCATGAATCTTGGATATAGATGCAAGTTGCTAGCATGGCGCCTGCCTATTTCACAGTAAGCACTCAGGAAAGGAAACTGTGGGTCTCACTGTCCAGTTGGAAATGATGGTCATGTGAATGAAAGACCAAGGAAAATGCTCTATTCCATGTTTGAACTTACAAGAATCCTGAGAAATAGTATGAAATGAGGGAGTAAAAGAAAAGGTTGGGTTTTTTTTTTCTCACCACTTTGTTTATAGTCAAATAGGGGCTCTAGGATTTATTCTTAGCATATTTCAACTATTCCCTGCCCCGCCAGTATCATCCGTCTACTTAAAATACAGTATGAAACACTGATTTTTTGGAAAGAGAATACTTAGAAAGTTTAAATTATTTTCAAATCAGGGTTGTTAATAGACCCAGTAAGAAGGCATGCACTTAAACCTTTGGGGGCACACCCCATCAACAAGGGTAACTGCACAATGCATATTTGTATATCTAACCCTTAACTGTACCCCACAATTTTAAAATAAAAAATATGTATAAAAAAAAACCTTTGGGGCATAGTACATGTGGAAATCCAACATTTTATTGCTTCTCAATTAGCTTGGAGAATAATACCATGTCTTGGGTAATCATCTGAATTTCCAGCTGCAGAGATATTCTATTGTGTCCAGTCCCTGTGAAGAACAAGCTAGAGGAACGCTCCACTAGGACAGTGAGTCCGCAGAAAGGAGAAATCTTATCGTTCACAGTTATCCCTCTCAGCCTATCCCAGTATCTAGTTCAACATGAGCGCTAAACAAATGTCATGACTCTATCACCGTCATTTATTTTGGAGAGCTTGGTAGTGAGTATGTCGGTCAGGCAGAAGTAGCCCTCACCAGATGCCTCATCCTTCTCTGGAGAAGCCAAGTACAAAGGGAAATTCAAGATATTTTCAAAAGGACAAAGAGTTGTAAGATTTTTAGATATGCAGAGATGTTGAAAATCTGAACTATTTCAGACTGTAACTCCAGGTAAAATAAACAGTAATTGTTGAGTGATGTCAAATAAAGAGAAAGATGGCTAGAAATGAACAAAATAAAGTTCAATGGCAAGGGGCAAAGGGATCCAAAGAAGCGAGGCAAAATACTATGATTTACACAAAAGAACAATTTAGGATTCACAGACAAAATATGGGAAGATTGGCACAAGTTCTAAGGATGTGGAAATCTTAGTGCTTCCAAGATGGCAGGCAGTAACTTGCTACTGCTATTTTCTTTTAAAAATATAAAATGACACCCAACCATATGTACAGGATCAGAGATCCCAGAAGAAGTGCTTCCAATGCACTTGGAAATGATTATATATTTGTTGAAGATTCTCATTCTGTTTGTGGATGAATATTTAAGCGAGGTGAGAAAGAGCTGGCCAGTCACAAGAAGAAAACAAAGATACAGATTTAGAACAGCAAATCTAAGAATAAAACTGATAGGGAGTTTCTATTGTTCAGCCCAGGAAAGAGATGGCTGAGAGATGATTTGATGTGTGTCTCCAGTCTACGAAGGGTCATTATCTGGTGGTTTATGACCATCTGTTCTTTACCTTCCCCAAGGATGGAAAAGAGGAAATGAGCTTAAACTACAAGAAAATAAATTTAGGTTAGACCAAAGGGACTTCCAGACTGAGGTCTGTGTAATGTTACAAACTCTGGTGGTTGTGGCATTTCCTCCTCTGACCTCGTCTGGGACACAGAAAGGCATTTACCCATCTGGATGAATTCTACATAGTCCAGCTGTGATAAGTCCTTGAATCTTCTCAGACTTTAAAGAATTACTGAATGTCACTTTGAGATAACTTCTTATCTTCTGCCTTTAAGCTTTAAGTCTGGCTGAAAACCCCTCCTATATTCTGAGTAAATAATTATGTGTTGATGCTACTGACCCATCATTAATGGGTATGAACTTTCTATTGATGCACCACTAAAACATGGGCTCCTTCACTCACACCCTTTTGTCCCATTGTCCAAATATCACAGAATTCTGATTCTGCCATAAAGTCAGAGGCATCCTCTTTCTTGGGATCTTGAGGTCTGGATAAAACCCAAAAGTCTTAGTAGAGAGTACTAGGCTTTCCCTGGGCTGGTTCAGTCTGCCTGCTGACACTGTCCTGCCTTCCTCACTTGGGTCGTCGATTCACAGAACCATAATTTCCAAATATGACGGAGCACCTCACCAGCCTATGCCACTTCGAACGAATCTCCTATTCTTCCCTTGTCTGTGTGGCAAACTAGAAGTCCTTTAGTTTTTCACTTAAATGTCTCTATTTCTGAAAGGTTTTCTGTCTTTTCTAAGGAAATCTACATTAGCCTTCTCCCATAAAACTATCGTTCCTTTAGCACCTGTGTGTCTATGGAGAATTTAACATATATTCTAATAGACTTAAGAGCAAAAATAGAGAAAATATTTCATCCCCTATGCCCAGCTGCCCAGTAATAGTTGCTAAATAAGAGAAAGAATGAATAAATGAATGATATGTAAACAACCATAAAATTATTCTTTAGTATTAAGGGTAGAAATTGTTACCACAGGTAAAAACTAAAAGTTTAGCCACAGTAACAGAAAAAATCTGATGACTGCTTTCATTTTACTTCTATTTGTAGTTCTAGTCCAAAGTCAATTAATAGTTAACATTGGATAATCTATTTGGATAAATGGTATTAACAAATGAATATTTGTTGATGATATAAGCTAGTATGTACATTTGTAATGTTTTCCTACCTTTTGTTGACATAACGGATATCTCAGCTTAACCAACTCTTATACATATACTAAAAATAATAATCTTCTGTGGAAACTAAAAGATGTGCCAATTAAGCAGTACTTTTTGAAGCAATTTTTGAAAGCTGGCTAAGAGAAAGGTGATTGCGTTGGTAAAATAAAAATCTTCCTTTCTATTTCTATTTTAATTTAATTTACTTTAATTAAATAAAGATACTATATTATGTTGAATTCTCAGTACCAAATTCAATGACAATTTTTTGAGAAAATTCAACGACAAAGTTTTCATTCCCAAAAAGCTTACAATCTCGAAGAAAGGGAAAGATATCTACACACACATGACTCTAAGCAGAGGGAAATTTCAGTTGGAGAGGAACCGACAGAGTATGGCAGGGATCCAGGTGAGGATAGGTTGAGGTTTCGTGGAGAGGTTGGCATTCAAAACTGGTCTCTGAGACTGGGATGTATTTCAACAGGAGGAGTTGGACAGTGGCATTAATTCACAAACAGAGCAGGAGAGAAGAGAAGCGAGAAACACGCTTCAGAGTATGTTTTTGGAAGAGCCAAGATTTCAGTCTGGCAGAAAGCTAGAACATGTGTGGCTCAGTCTGAAGAACAGATAAGCTAGGGCATTGATCAAGAGGATTAGGAGTCGGTGCTTAACTCGGGAGTTGATGGAGAGACACTGAGGGTATTGATGAGGAGCGGGATCAGCAGCGTGCAGATGTCCTGAAACAGGAGAAAAGAAGTCGAGCCTGATGGCAGCGATCTACAGGAGATGCAGCAAAGGCCTGGGTGACAGGAGGGGCCAGTGGAAATGACATGAAGAGAGAAGCAAGTCAAGATGTTTCGTAGAGAAAAAAGGTCATCTGTAAGATTCTGCAACTGACTGGATAAAATGTGAATTTAGAACAGAGAGTAAGAGTCCAAGGGGGACCTAACCTTCCCATCCGGGTTCAAGGAAGAAGGTGCCACAAATGAACAGGGTGTGGAAATCAGGGAGGAAGAGAGGATAGTTGAGGTTCAGGCACGTAGCTCAAGTGCAAATGAGACACACACATGGAGCTACCTGGAACGCATTTCGAAAGGGGCTGCTGGAGCCCAGGAAGGTCGTCTCCATGGAGATGAATCCTGGGGTCTGTTTATGGGATCCTGCGGAAGACTCCCATGGAGTGAAAGGCACCATTCACTTTCCTTTGCTGACATCTGTGAACTGGGTCAGCATTTTCAGCCTTATAAGGCAGTGCTATAGACATTAAGTAAAATACATTTTGAAGCCTTTAAAATATTTTAATCACTCGGCAAATGCAAAATGTGAAGTGATAATTATAGCCTTGTTCCCAATCTGAGCAAGTAGGAAACAATAGCCTACGGGATACAATGGGAGCTAAAAAGAGATGGAATTGTCCACAGTGGGGTGTGTGTGTGTGTGTGTGCGCGTGTGTGTGTGTATGTGTGTGTGTGTGTGTGTGTGTGTGTGTATGTAAGGGGGAGAGAGAGAGAGAGAGGAGAGAGATAGAGAGGGGAGAGGGAGAGGGAGGGAATGAGAACTTCTTTTCAGTGCTCAATGTGGAAATGCATCAATTTTCCTTCAGTTCTGAAGACTGGGAAAAGTTCATGTTTTTGTGAAGGATTACTTTTATATGCTGTAGTCATTATAATTTGGCACCTACAAGATAGTGTTCGGATGTACACAATAAACTTGCTCTTTTTGAAAAGCTTTATTTATTTTTTTTATTTTTTATTTTTTGGCTTTCTTCTTTCTAGTAGCTCTTCAGCTTGACATAAGACTGAATACCCAGGTGAGAAATGATAAAGTACATTTTTTATAAACTAAAGAAACTCGAGAAAAAGATTTTTATTTCTATTATTTGTTCTCTGTATTTTATGTGTTTTTCTTTAATTTTTCCAAATCTGAAAATCTCAAGGTTAATTCTCTTTCATAAACCAGAGCAGAATCGTGGCTACATTCAATGCTATTCGGTTCTTTGTGTTGTTTCCAGTATCACAGTATAATATATGTATAGCATACATTTTATTTTTCTACTAGCGAGATGTTTTAATTACCTCAGAAATTAATTTACTTTTCATCATTTTTATTTAATCACCATATTGATAATAACTTTAGAGATACTTTTCTAAATACAACATATGAAAAATATGTTGGCCATGAATATTTCTTATAAGCTCTTCAAAATACAAAACCTCATATTATTTTAGAGGTGCCTTGCTGGCACTTTTAATGTGATCTCCTATTTGTTATGTTCCTTTAATAGGTTAAACAGATTCTTCATGAATAAATGAAATTTATTTAACATTATCTCATGTGAATAGGATCACTTGACCTTGTATGGACTGCTTGCATTGCTGTGAAAGCCACGCAACTGTAAAATTTTCCATAAGTATTTGATGATAAAAAATCGTGCTGATGGTGATTGGTCTAGAAAAATCACTTTTTAAATGTCTTTAATAATGAGCCACCTATGACTTTGAATGACCCAGAATGAATTTTCAGTTCTCACACTTGATTTAAGAACACTGTTCTAGCACCATCATCTGGACAACCCACAGTTTTTCCAAAAACTATTAGCAAAACAACCACCGTACTATTTTTGTTTAAAATCACAATCTCTCCTCTGGCTCAAGGAATAAAATTTTTTTTAAGTTTAAATAGTATATCATCCTTGCTTGTCATTCCTTCAGAATATCTGATAATTTTATCACAATATGATATTGTAGATGAAAAGTCAAAAAAAGGATTACTAAATAAAATGACTGGTTTGCTTTAACTTTTCCTCTGTGTGGAGTAAAGTTAAGGTCAATTCTAATCACAGTACTACACTGGAAAATTTCATCTCACAATGACTGGCACGGCCCTTTAAGCTTAAGGCAATGAGATGTTTGGGAGGAAACACAATGGAGTAACAGTCTCTTGAAGTAACTTGAAATTCCCAAATTCTATTTTTGCTGGAGGGAAGGAAAGGTAGGAGTATACTTCTGTCTAATCATTAAGGCACACAGAGGGCTCACCAGTATATCCCCCTGGTATTATGAAGATAAACAATTTTTAAAATTAAACTTTTTATTTTGAGATAAGTGCAGATCTGCATGCAGTTGTTAAGAAATAATACAGAAAAGTTCCCTGTACCCTGACCTGGGGTCCCCCAACAAACTGCAATACTGGAGCACAATATCACAGCCAGGATTTCGACATCGATGCGGTCAAGATGCAGAGCACAGCCATTGCTTTACTAAACTCTGTTCTGGTCATGTGGCTCTTTGAGCTATGGTTGCCATGTTTTCCTAGCTTTGGCCCCCTCCCCTACTTTGGGAAGGTGAATCTCTTCACTCTTTCTCTCTAATTTCTAAATAAACTATATTTTCCAATCTAAAAAAAGATGCAGAGCTTTTACAACACCACAAAGGTCTTCATTTTTCCCTTTAATACCTTCCCCCTCTCCCCTCCACCTTCATCAGCTCCTTAACCCTGACAACTACTAACCCGTTCTCCATATCTATAATTTTGTCATTTCCAGACTGTTATATACATGGAATTATACAATATGTAACCTTTTGGGATTGGCTTTTGTACACTCAATATAATTCTCTGGAGATTCACCAAAGTTGTGTGAACCAATACTTTGATCCATTTCACCGGTAGGTAGTATTCCATCATACACGTTTGTACCACATTTTATCAACCATTTACCCATTGAAAGATCTATGGGTTGTTTCCAGTATGAGACTACTATCAGTAAAGCTGCTGTGAACATTTATGTACAAGTTTTTGCATGAACACAAATTCTTCATTTCTCTGGAATAAAAGTGAAGTGAAATCATTGGGTCATACGATAGTTGCAGATTTAGTTTGTTAAGAAAAGCTAAATTGTTGACAGAGTAGCTGTACCATTTTACATGCACATTGCCAACATATGAGTGATTCAGCGAGGATCTTATCCTCACCAGCATTTAATGTTGTCAGTAATTTTTTAACTTATTTATTTGAGCCCTTCTGATAAGTGTATATTAATATCCCAGTGTTATTTTAATCTTCATTTCTCTACATCTTTTCATGTGCTTATTTGCCATCTGTGTATCAGTTCTGGGGAACTGTCTCTTTATTTCTTTTGTCCTTTTTCAAATTGGATTGTTTTTTCAGCAGATGAGTTTAGTGGGTTCTTTATAATACTAGAAATGTGAGTCCTTGCTGGATAGGAAGTTTGCAAATAGTTTCTCTATAGCTTGTCTTTTTATACATTTAACAGGGTCTTTTAAAAGCAAGAGTCTTCTATTTTGAAAAAAGTCCAATTTTTTCTTTTATGAGTCATGCTTTTGTGTCATCTGAGAACTATTTGACTATCCCTAGGTTCCAAAGATTTTCTCCTTGTGCTTTCTTCAAAAAATTTTATGGTTTTATGTTTTACATTTAAATCCATGCTCCATTTTGAGTAATTTTTAATACTCTTATGTCAAGTTTCTTCTTATTATTTTTCGCCTTTGAAAGTCCAGTTACTCAAATATCATTTATTGAAAAGACTATCTTTCCTCCAGTAAATTGCTTTAGCACTTTCAGCAAAAAGTAGTGGGAGACATTTGAGCAGGTTTATTTCTGGACTCTCTGGTCTGATGCACTGAGTTATGTTTATCGTCTTGCCAGTATTATGCAGTTTTGACTATTGTAGCTGTATGAGACGTCATCCCCCTTCTTTCTCTATCAATTCTTTAACCATTCTGTTTATTGGGTTTTTATATAAATTTCAAAATATGAGCCGGGCTCGGTGGCTCAGCCTGTAATACCGCGCCTTGGGAGGCTGAGGTGAGTGGATTGCCTGAGCCTGCGGGTTCGAGACCCACCTGGGCAACTTGACGAGACCTCATCTCTACAATAAATCAAAAATTAGCCAGGCGTGGTAGCGCGCGCCTGTAGTTCCAGCTACTTGGAAGGCTGAGGCAGGAGGATCACCGGAGCCCAGCAGGTCGAGGCTGCGGTGGCCGGGAGCGGCCACTGCACTCCAGTCTGGGCAACAGAGTGAGACTCCAACTCAAAAAAAAAAAAAAAAAAATTTCAAAATATACTTTTGGTATCAAGCCTAAGAACTATTTGACTAACCCTAGCTTCCAATGATTTTCTCCTGTGCTTTCTTCTAAAAATTTTATAGTTTTATGTTTTCCATTTAAATCCATGCTCTATTTTGAGTAATTTTTTATACCCCTATGTCAAGTCTCCATAGAGTTTTTGATAGGAATTGTATTAAATCTCCAAACCAATTTGGGGAAAAAATCAACATTGATACCATTTTGAGTCTTCCAATACAGTGGCATTGTTTGGTTTTCCATTTCATGGGTTTTCTTTCATTTTTCTAAATCAATGCTTTCAGTTTTCAGTATAAAAGTCCTGTGCATGTTTGGTAAGCTGTACACCAAAGTATTTCATTTTTTGAGCAATTGTAAATGTTACTGTACTTTTAATTTTTGTGTCCACACATTTATTGCTAATACATAGACATATACTTAATTTTTTTTTATATGATGTATATTGCAAACTTGCTGAACTCACTTATTAGTTTGTGGAGTTTTATTTTTTTTAATTCTTTTGGATTTTTTGACATATATGATGATATTACCTACAAAGAGGAGCAGCTTATTCCCTTCTTTGTGATCTTTATGCCTTTATTTCCTTTTCTTGTTGTATTGCACTGGCTAGGACTTCCAGAATTAGGCTGAATAAGAGTGAGGAGAGACATATCCTTGCTTTGTCCCTTTTTTAGGAGGAAAGCATTCAATCTTGCTCCATGACAATGAATATTTTTCGAATGAATACAATAATCAATGAATGAATACCTATTTTTAGAGTTCTTTAGCTTCCAGAACTGATAGGAGAATTGGAGAGGAAGCACTTTTATAATTGTTAGTGACAAAGGACTCACATGTCCACAGAAACTAAACCAAACAGTGGGGAATATGTTTGTATACATGAATGTGATTGTGGAGAGGGCAGTGGGCTCGGTTTTCTTTATAAAGTTCAAGTTATAGTCATCTGCTGAGGCGTGTGGAAACACAAGTGTTTTTCAACCACTGCGCCTGTGATTTTCGGGGTCTGGATAATTATTTGTTGAGGAGCTGTCCTGCAGGATGTTTAACAGCGTCCCTGGGGCCTTTCCCCACTAGATGCTGATAGCACAGGCCTCTTCCCCGTGATGTGGAAGAAAAATTTTTTTTTCCAGACATTGCCAAATGTTCCTTGGGGGACAAAATTGCCCCAGGTTGGGCACCACTGAAATAGACTTTAAGATATTAAGAGGGCTTGAAAAAAAATATTATGTGGAATGAGAGAACAAGAAAGAGCATGTGTATGAGAAAAGAAAAGTATGTGACAATAAATAAACTGAATCCAGTATTGTAAAATGGCAGTTAGAAACATTTGAGGGCCCAGATGACATAAGACAGTGACTCTAGTGCAGCAAAGCATGAGTGTATGTGCTTACATTCTTTTCTCCAGAAATGCACAGCAGCATAGATGAAGAGAAGAATGCCTGGTCCAAGCTTGAAATGTTGTCAACTGGTGAAAAAAAAAAAGGATAAGACAACAAAGGTATTAGTGTTTTTTAATCAGGAATTTGCTAGATGTTTGTTACAACGAGTGTGGAAAGAGAGGTCTAACCTACATATTCTAGTTCCCAAACCTTGATGCACTTGAGAATCACATGGGGAGCTTTGTAAAAATCCCAGTGCTGAGGTCACACTCAGTATCAATGATATCAGAATCTCTGGGGGTAGTGCCAGATATTAGTAGTTTTAAAGATCCCCAGGTGATTCCAAAGTGCAGAAAACTTTGGAATCCCCCACCCGTCAGGCCCTCGGTGTAAAGCCGTACACCTGTGTTTCTTAAAGTGTAGTCCCACATCAGATCACCTGGGAACTCACCAGAACTACAACAGCTTAAGATCTCACCACAGACCCGCTGAATCAGAACCTCGGTGAGACACAGCAGCATTATTTTAACAAGACCTCCAGATGAGTACTGTACACTTAATTTTGAGAACTAGTACTCCAAAAAAAGGTTTTTTTAAGTGGATTTTTTGCTGGTATCTTAAATAAGTTGTCTCAAAGAAAGAACCTTCTTTTTTGTCCTTGTAATATGTGGAATATGGGAAAGTGAAAGTCCTCTGGGCGCTGAGGATGGTGCCCCTGTAACCACCAAACGCAACGTAAAGAATAGAAGGAACACCGGGGTGTTGATACTGCCCCCTTTGGTTCCCCCCCACACAAGCAGGACATGCTTTGAGAATGTGCAGGAGGCTCACAGTTTTTGCTTCCTGTTCCTGCATCAAAGACAAATATATTGTCCTTTCATGTGAGAGGAAATGTAAGTAGGAAGTGTTTCGCATTTTCTTTGTGTCACCTCACAGAGTTCCTGCTTATTGTTCAGGCTCTGTGAACAAGTCCCATAGGACACTCCCAGTTCACCCAAGTGAAGCTTGTACAAAATGGGGCCTCAGTACTCTGGCTTTGGGATGCTAATGTCTGAGCAACCTCCTGCCTTGATTTTTTTTTAACTGCTCTGAATTATGGCTGTGTGTGTGTGTGTGTGTGTGTGTGTGTGTGATGTAGAGTGAAGGTTTTTTTAAAGAAAATCTTAGAGTCCTCTAATTTGCATGAAATGTGATATGTCAAATTGCTTTTCCTGCCTTTAATTATTTCCTTTTTTGCCTGGATTGGACTCCTTCTTCCTGGCTTCAGCAGTATCCTTCCTCACTTTCCTGTAGGGTAAAAATTTCTCACAGCCTTTTCATCTGCAATTACCCAAGGCTGTCAAGAAATGGCTTTCTGTAGACTGCAACAGAATCTTTGAATACAAATAAATACAGGGGCTTATCAAACTGCATTCAGAACATAGATCCATTTCCATTCAGCAAGAAAAATAGCGATTAATATAGAGTCTGAGTTCAGAATTTACTTGATGAGAGAATTATTTATTTGTATGTATGTATGGGCAGGCGAGAACTACATTAAATAATGTGGGTTAATGAAACAAAAAAAATGAGAATAAAGATCTATTTCTCCAAACATAAAAATAAAATGGTAAAAAGAGAAAAATGTTTTTCCTTAATTTTTGTCTTTGCCCATTGTCTTTAAATTATGTCTATGATGTTGACATTACATTAAATTTTAATCTCCAGAGATGGTGTTATTTTTTGTTTTTTAATTTTTTATTTTTTTGAGTTGGAGTCTCACTCTGTCGCCCAGACTGGAGTGCAGTGGCCGCTCCCGGCCACCGCAACCTCGACCTGCTGGGCTCCGGCGATCCTTCCGCCTCAGCCTTCCGAGTAGCTGGAACTACAGGCGTGCGCTACCAC
>CAUYQG010225001.1:0-23851 GCA_963574415.1 Tarsius wallacei | reverse complement strand
TGTTGATTTGTAGGAATCATATATATTTTGGAAATTAACTCCTTATCAGATAGATAGTTTGCAAAGATTTTTTTTTCCCATTCCAATGTAGGATGCCTTTCCACCTTATTTCCTTGGCTCTTCAGAACCTTTTTTTTTTTTGAGTCAGAGTCTCACTCAGTTGCCTAGGCTGGAGTGCAGTGGCATGCTTACAGCCACCCCAGTGTCGACCTGCTGGGTTCCGGCGATCCTTCTTCCTCAGCCTTCCAAGTAGCTGGAACTATAGGTGTGTACTATCACATCTGGTTAATATTTTGATATACTGTAGAGACGAGGTCTCACCAAGTTGCCCAGGCTGGTCTCGAATCCCTGGGCTCAGGCAACATACTCGCCTCCGCCTCCCAAAGTGCTGGGATTACAGCCATCACACCAGGCTCTTAGCAACTTTTAAATGTATACTATCTTGTTACTCACCATAGTCATCATGATGTACAGTAGATCTCCTGAACTTCTTCTTCCTGTGGAACTGAAATTTTGTATCCTCTGACTAACCGGCTCCCCAGTCTCCCCACCCCCAGCCCCTGGCAACCACCATTCTCCTTCTGCAGGACTTTTTTGGATTCCTCACATGTGGGAATCACGTAGTATTTGTCTTTCCTTGCCTGGCTTTTCCCACGTAACATAAAGTCTTCCAGGTTCATCTGTGGTATTGCAAATGACGAGATTTCCTTCTTTTTTAAAGACTAAACAGTATTCTATTGTGTGTTTCTGCCACATTTTCTTTATTGATTCATCCATTGATAGACAATTAGGTTGATTCCGTATTTTGGCTATTGTGAGTGATGCTGAAATGAGCATGTAGACACAGATATCTCTTTGACATACTGATTTCATTTTCTTTGGCTGTATACCCAGAAGTAGGATTCCTAGATCATGTGGTAGTTGTATTTTTAATTTTTTTTAGGCACCTCCAGATTGTTTTCCATAATAGCTGTACTAATTTACATCCCCACCAACAACGTATAAGGATTCTCTTTTGTCTATACTCTTGCCAACACTTAAGCTTCACCTTTTTGGTAACAGACATTCTAGCAGGTTTGAGGTAACATCTCATTGTGATTTTAATGTGCATTTCCCTGAAGATTAGTGATGTTGAGTATTTTTCATATACCTATCGACCATTTGTATGTCTTCTTTTAAAAAATGTCTATTCAGATTTTTTGTCTGTTTTTTAATCGGGTTATTTGTTTTCTTTTGATTGAGTTGTTTGAGTTTCTTATATATTTTAGATATTAACCCCTTACCAGGTAAATGGTGTACAATTATTTTGTTCCGTTCCACAGGTTGTCTCTTCACTCTGTGGTTTCCTTTGCTATGCAGGAGCTTATTTGATGTAATCCCATTTGTCAGTTTTTTGTTGTTAACTGCCTGCCCTTGGGGTCATATCTAAAAAGTCATCTCCCAGACCAATGCCATGGAACTTCCCCTCTGTGCTTTCTTCTAAGTAGTTTTATAGTTCCAGGTCTAATGGTCAAGGTTCCCTAGAATTCTTAAATTTATGAAAATCCCAAGAAGTAAAAGTAGGAAAAATTTTGAGCTATAGTATGATACTGGTAAAGTCAAGTCTAGTGACACCAGTTACAACTTTTTACAGAAGTTGATAAAATAATTAGAAAACCTTATTTTGGCCAGTATTTCTGCATTCTTCCCTGAGAAATAACTTTCTATGAATCTGCTTTAAAGTGGCAGTGATGTTACACTATACCTCCTTTTATCTCCTCCCTGTTCAATTTCTAGTTGAGATGAAAATGAACAATAAATTCACCAAAGTTCAGTAAGAAAAAAGGACCAGGGCCAGAAATGATCTGTAGGATGCATGGTTATGCTTGCATATTCAGAAGTGGACTGTTTTGTGTCTTGGGGTTTAAGACAAGAAATAATGGTTGCTTTCTGGATGTAGCTGTGACTTATTTATGAAGTTATTGATTTTAAGTGTCTTTTGCTCTTGAATGAGAAAATTCAGAAAAGTATAAAAAAGAAAAACCACCTGTCATCCCATAACCCAAAGATAGCTACTTTATACACTTTTATTGTATTTTCTTTCACACTTTTCTCTTGGCATAGATACATGTTTGTGTGCGTATGTATTCGTGTGTGATAAAATGGGATTATGTAACCGAGTTTTTGATGTTTTAAAGAAATGCCTGAGGTGTTCTATGCAGAATCCATAATATACTTTTTCAAAACCTGTGTTTTTTTCCCCAAGTACTTAAAAGTTATTTGGACTGGGAGAAGCATAGAAAATTAAACAACTGGCAAATGAACTACAAACTATCGAGGTGGATGCTTAATTCTGAGCAATCTGATAAGAGGGAACAATTTTTACATAAAAGCAAGACTTAGTAGATAGGTAGACAGTTGTAACAACATAGCTTCAAGAGCTTCAAAGATGCATTTTAATTAGAAAAAGCTCTCTGGGGGAGGGGTTATGTATATCAAGAGACAAAGCAGCCTCCTGGCCCGTTGGATATGGACATGGAGAAGGTGGGAAAAATCTGATTTTCTCTGCTGAACATAGAAAGTGAAGAAGGGTCATTCAGTGAAAGTAATTATCTGCTTTCTTTTAAGTAGCAAACGGAAATTAATGGCTTTTTAAAAAATTATTTTAGATTCAGGGAGTACACATGTATATTTGTTACATGGGCTTACTGGGTAGTGGTGGGATTGGGTTTCAGGTGGCTCATTCCCCAGACAGTAGTTTCTGAATCCTAGCTCCCCCGCTTCCCCCTTACTGGTGTTTTCCAGTGTCTATTATTTCCATCTTCATAACCGTTTAGTTTCCACATATGAGTGAGAACATGCGTTGTTTGGCTTTCTGTTTCTGAGTCACTTTATTCAGGATGATGATCTGCAGCTTCATCCTGCAACGTACATGATTTCATTCTTTTTAATGGCTGCATAGTATCCATACTAACGTTTTGTAAGGACTATATCTTAGGCTGTTTTCTTGTTTTGGTCAGACATGTCTTGGGAAAGCCAGGCTAGTTGGTCCATGCAGCCATGCCATTAACCACCATCATTCACCTAAGAACTGGAAATAATGCTTTGTGATTTATAAAGTGATTTCCCATCACACTTAACGCTTGTGCCAAATATCTAAGTTATTGACAGGGTGCTTGGGAAAAAATAATTGGTCTTTTGTGTGGTTAGCCTCACAAACTTAAGTGCACACAGTGGTAGTAGACCCCCACACCCCTATGTCCTTGCATTAGAAAGCATACCCTAATAACTGTAAAATACATCCCTTGGTTTCCTGAGGGACAAGGTTGCGTTAATAGTCATTCCATGTCAGGTACAGTGTGAAATATTTTCTGGCCCGAGGACTCAACTATACAGCTGGAATGAACGATGACATAAAGAATCTGTAGTAAAAAAGGTAGCATTTTTATATTGTTGTATTTGGTGTTTTAGCAAAATAGACACCAACTATATTGCTGTGCTCTTTTTGTTATGAATCCTACTGTGTTGGCAGTTGCATGGTTGGTTAGATTATGTATGATAATGAGTCAGTGTTGAAACGATGAGGCTTGTCTCTTGTCTCTTTCTCTATGAAATTCTAATTTGTAGTGAGTAGCTCAGAACATTCAGATTTGAATTATTCTATTTATACAAGAAGTCATTTATTAAATAAAGATGATGTTAGTAATTTTTAAATCAGTGAGTTGAGTCAGCTTTACTTTTTGGTTTGTAGACTAAAAAGGTTTATTTAGTTGCTTTGATGAAATTTACTCAGCAACTCTCCAATATTAAGTCAACAGCTAATGGAGGAAAAATACCCTACTGTGGTCTAGATGTGTGCTTCAGGGAGAAGTTTCTGCAGTTGCTTCTCATCGAAAAGCATTAGACTGTTATATTTTTAAATATGTGATCTATATACTAAGCGTGTGTGTACGTTTAGCCTTTCAATTATCCATGTGTCTAAAAACCCCTAAGTACGACAGTCTGATGTTGATAACATTTTAGAACACTGAACTGTGCAACTAAGAAAAATTACATTTGAACTTGTTTTATATTTAAATATAGCTCATATCAAAGAATTTTAAAGGATTTTCCTTTGTGCATGAAAATACTTAGAAAAATAACCGTCTATCATTGAGATAAGAAACAGAAGATATGCTCTTTTAAAAGAGACTAAAACTTCTTATGCACCAAAAAGAGGTGTTGTTTTTTTTTTTCATTTCAGTGTAAGACCTGTTCTGAGCCAAAAAAGATAACCAGTTCATCTGCCATCTATGACAACCCCAATCTCATCAAACCAATTCCAGTGAAACCCAGTGAAAACCAGCAACAGCGTATACCTCAGCCCAGCCAGGTACAAAGTCCTCTGCTTTTCATATTCAGCATCTCTGTAGGATTCTTTTTTTTTAATTTACTTGTTTCATATATATATTTATATATGGCACAGTTTACATTACACAAGAAGCCATGAGAACATGCCGAAGATTCCGTTGCTTCCATTTTCTCTTCACGTAGGATCTAGAAAGGACTTCATTGCCTACAGGATAAACAGCCAAAAGGTCTGCACAGAACAATCTCTTTACAATACTGAAAGCTGCCACTACAGCTCCGGTGTACATAAGCCTCAGATTTTTTTTCTATGTAGTTGTTGTCTAAACACGGTACAACATCTAGAGTTCACAAAAATGGAAGCTCACAACTAAACCTTCAGTTTACTACTGAAATAGATCTCTCTACTTCTGAGAAACAGTGGTCTGTAGTTAACTTTTTTTTTCTTCAAAAACAGGATAACAACATCAGATAGAACTTTAATATACTATCTGTAGGATTCTTAAAGAACTTTGGCCAATAGTATAGTCAAGGGAGGGCCTGGCGCGTTGAACAATGCTTCAACATTCAGAGCAATCCAAGAAAGAGATTTCAAATTGAAGATTTTCTTCATTATTAAAATTTACTCTCTCTAGAGAAGGGTTAAATTTTTTTACTTTCGGCATTTTGCATTAATCTCTTGTGGACTTGAACTCCTTAAAAGACAAAGCATTTAAAAAAAAAAACCAAACAGAAAACTAACAACATTGTCAGAGATAACAGGAACGCTCCCCACTGTGTCCATATTCTTCTGGAGTAGGTGGTTTCCCAAGGCTACTGAGAGAACCACAACAAGGCAATAGAATGAGTTTAGCATTTCTGGGCACCTCCTTTTTCTTGATACCGGGTACAAGCTAGCACTGCTCCTGTAGATCGGGATAACTGTTCTCTGAGAGCTCAGAGTCTAAAAAGTGGCCTAAAATTCCCCTTTAGACCTGATACCTTGTCGCTGTATTTACAATCTCAATATACATAAAGGTTATAGCAGCTCTTGTGTTAGTGTATATATTTTTCAAAATAGTAGAGTGATGACAAAAACTACCAATCTGCAGGTCTCATTATTGATTGTAAAATGTGTCATTTTATCATGATTACTCCTAATTTTAAGTTTTTTTGAAAAGGAAATTACTTTAGATCAGTTTTGAAAATGAACATGGAACCAAAAGTCATAAAGACTGGCTAATCAAAGTCTTATATTGAATTTAAAAATTGTTTTAAAGCAGGAAGCCTTTTCTAATTGTTTAAGCTTTCTTTTATTGTTTGCTTTCCATAGAAATTTTTAAATTATATTTTAATAGAGAAGCCAGAATATGTTGACTTTAGAATGAAGCTCACATTTTCACAGTGCGTCAACACAGAAGTAACAGAGGAGCTAGAGGTGATATAGGGCAGGAAGGAAGTAGCTCTGCAGCTGCTGGGCCCAGGTGGATTTTATGTGCCTGACGATTTTTTTAAACACCACCAGTATACAGTTGAGAGGGTCAAGTTAGACTAAATGACTTACGTTTCTTGCCAGCCCTCCATTCCGACAGTTCTGTGAAAAGCTACCCGGAATCCTGAAATGCTCATATTCCTATGTACTCTCGGTGTTTTTGTGTACTCTGCAGGATTAGACAGGCTTCCTAGTGAAGAGATTATTTATCTTTTAGCTTATTAATTTCATATCATAGTGGCCCCCAATCTGTGAAACCCCAGGCCCCTCAGGGATCATATGGCTGTTTTATCCATCAATATAACAACTGCCTCGGGGAGAGGAGAATGCTGTGAACATTTTTGACATTTAAAAGGAGGGCTCACATTTTGAAACTTTACTCATCTTTTTTCATCTTCTCTAATCGATCCTTTGTAAATAGAAGAACTCATCAGTCAAGCAGGCTATAGTTCATATTTCGTAGCCCTTCCCCATATACCCAAATTGTATGCGGACCCATCTCAGGTATCTTTCTTTTTTGCAGACCTTAGAATCTGAACCCCAGCACTTGTCCTTGACAGCTCTGTTTGGGAAGCAGGACAAAGAGACTCCACAGACTCTCTACCACCAGCAGCAGCAAGAGAAGCTTCTGATGAGGCAGGGGATGGTACGCTCTCTGTCCTATGAGGAACCCAGAAGACACTCGCCCCCCATTGAGAAGCAGCTCTGTCCAGCCATTCAGAAGCTCATGGTCAGGAGTGCAGACCTCCACACATTGTCAGAACTGCCTGAAACCCGGCCCTGTGAAAATGGCAATACCCATTCTGCAGGGGAAGTTTTTACTGGACCTGTCCAGCCAGGGTCTCCCCATAACATGAGGACTGCTCACAGTGTGCCAAGTTCCAGAACTCAGAACCTCTTAGAGAAACTTCAGAGTGCCCCCGGAGCCGCAAACAAGTATGACCCTATTCCACCAGCAGCTGCCAGCTCAGCTGCCCTGAACTGCAGCAGAGCTCCCACTTCTGCCACCCTCGTGGCTCCAGGAAAGGGTCTGGCTCAGCCGCCGCTGGTCTATTTCAACGGCTCCCTTCCACCTCAGGCCCTAGGACAGCAGGCTCATGGGAGAGAACAGCCCCTACACCCAAGACAAATGCTCCCCGTCCCTGGCAGTCAGACTGGCAGTTCCGGAGTGGTCTCTCCTCAGGAGTTACTGAAGAAGCTGCAGATCGTGCAGCAAGAGCAGCAGCTGCATGCATCCAACCGCCCAGCCTTGGCAGCTAAGTTCCCTGTGATCCCTCCGAGCTCTGGAACCGGGCAACCCTTGGAACCCTGGGTCCACAAGGCCTCCGGCACAGAAAAGCAGACTCCTCTTTTGCAGGTACATATCTACCAAGGGCAAAAAACAAAGCAAAGGCAAAGGTATTACTATGATGCAGTGAAATTTAGAGTCCACTTATGTGCTCCAGGGGCCGTGTTATCCCATAAGTTTCTGCTTAGAACAGGGTGCCAGAAGCCACATCTGTGCTTCTTGATCGCCTTAACTTTCTGGCTGGAAGGAGAAGCTTCACTGTGCTCAGCAACCTGGGAACTCCTACACTCGCTCCCCTTTTAGAGAGAGTTGATTTGAAGAATTAAATCTTTATGATAAGCCAGGCTCGGTGGCTCAGCCTGTAATCCCGTGCTTTGGGAGGCTGAGGTGAGTGGATTGCCTGAGCCCGCGGGTTCGAGACCCGCCTGGGCAACTTGGCGAGACCTCATCTCTACAATAAATAAAAAAAAATTAGCCGGGCGTGGTAGCGCACGCCTGTAGTTCCAGCTACTTGGAAGGCTGAGGCGGAAGGATGGCCGGAGCCCAGCAGGTCGAGGCTGCGGTGGCCGGGAGCGGCCACTGCACTCCAGTCTGGGTGACCGAGTGAGACTGAGACTCCAACTCAAAAAAAAAAAATCTTTATGATGTTATAAGGTGTGAGAAACAGCATAGACATAGGAGAAAACCCTAATCTTCGTGGAAATTTAGTAGGATCTGCTTTGAAATCATTCTGGGATACCAAACATCTCACTGCTTGTTTTTTTCAGTCTACAGTACGTGATTGTTTATTCGTTTATTTAGTAAATATTTTTGAGCACTTACTCCATGTCAGGTATTGTGCTACGTCTGGGTACATAATGATAAAGAAAACTCCCTGCCTCTACAGAGCCCACGCTGTAGGTTCTTGAAGTGAACAGAAAACTCTTAAAGAGTACAGCCTGTTTTTATCTATCTCTGCATCGTCGGTGTAGCTTAATAAAGATCAGCAGAGGAATAAGTAAGCCACCACCCCCTCCCCCAACCTCCACCTCCCACACAAACTGCCAGAGAGGGGGAAATACTGTGAATTTTAGAAATATTCTGTCCTTTAAGGAACTTTTTTCCCCTTTGGATTAATACAAATTTATTTAAAATGCATTGGGTTTAAAAAATGGGAAATTCTCCTACATGTCACATATATCGTTGACCTTTGTCTTGTGTTGTCATTTATAACCATTCCTTAAAATCTTTCACATTTTGGAAAACAAAGATCTTAGGCATGTACCGTAAGTCTTTGTGTATGTGAGACCCCCTAGTCAAAGCATTCTCATTTGCTATTTATTAAAATCCCTCATCTGAATACCTGCTGCCACAGAAGCAATATTTGTGATTCACCCTCACCTTCATTTTGGTGTCATATTGTCCCTCTTTTTAAAATGTCTGCTTTTTTTCTTTGATGATTTAGAATTAGAAAATTGGGATTAATAGTCTGACTTGCATGTCTGCATGTATAATTCCCGTTATTTTCCAGCACTCACAAATGTCAAGAGCCAAGTAAGGAAAGTGCACGTTTTGTCAGCCCACACCGTGTGCTGAGTGCTCTTAGCCCTCCTTAGGGAAGAACCAGTTCCCAGCACTTCTCCTCAAAATGTCAAATAGGGACAAGTTAAAAGAAACAAACAACCTTCTTTTCTCTAGGCTGGTTTTTGCTCAAAAAGATGTTAAGAGAGTGATTATAAAATTCTAGCAACTTCTGGATTGCTGGCCTTTATGTTTCCCTTTCAGGAGTTCTTTTGGGGTACCAGGAGGCTCATAAATAACATTTTTTTTCTTACCTGAGTTAGAAACAAATGATAGCTGTAGGAGTCAGTCAGATAGGGATCAAAATGTCACTTGCATAACTGAAAAGGCTGTTGGAAAACTCAGTTTGAGGTCTGTTAGCCAAGTGGGTAAGACAGACGCACCCAGGCAGATAAGGCCCTGGCAGCACTGAGATGGGCAGCCCCCAGGGCTACCCCCAACATGCCAGGCTGCAGAAGCAGAAAATGCATGCTGTCTGCATCAGGCAGACCCTGCCAGGGAAGGGCCCAGAGCAGGTGGACCCATAAGTCACTGTCCCTCCAGTGAGGTGTGAGTGAGGCCACAGAGGGGGCAGGAGGACTGCTCCCACCACGCTTTCTCTGCTCAGAGGGTCAAGACGGGGAATGGGATGGGAATGGGATGGCCCTGACAAGTAAGGGCGACAATTTGCGTAGCTTGTTAGACCTTCGGGTCAGAGTAATAGACACCCAGGCCTGCAGAAAGGGCCAGTGGCCCTAAATGCATGTTGCCAAGTAAGGATAGTAAGCCTGAGAGTAAAATATTACCCAGAGGCCAAGCTTTACATGCAGTGGGAGCAGTGGTCACCACAGCAGGCTATACCAGAGCTGCTCAGTAAGGATGAAGAAAAACATACAGAGAACTGGGCAGGAGTCAGTTATCTATCAGCTTTTCCCACCTCGTGGGGATGTGAACGGTTAAGTCTACCAGTGTCCACGGCTGTGAGTGAGGGCCGCTCTATCTCTGCCTGTCATTTCAGTGAGCTACCCCTTAATCCCGTCCTCTGTGTGTGTATTTGCCACAAGCAGGTCATCTCGCCTCAGCGCATCCCTGCTACGGCGGCTCCTTCTCTGCTCATGCCCCCCATGGTGTTCACACAGTCCGCCTCTGCCCCACCAAAGGAAAGGGATAGTGGGCTCTTGCCCATGGAAGGCCAGGAGCCACCCGCAGCTTCCAGCAGCCTCCTTCTGCCTGTGCGGAGCCCGGAGCCCTCCGTGGTCACCGGCAGCCCACTCAGCAAGCTCCAGCTCCAGGAGGCACTGCTGTATCTCATCCAGGTAAGGGGACACGCCATCTCTCCGGACCCCGCCAAGCCTGTCGACCTGCTGGTTGTGACTCTGCTGATACCTATTTAGTGCTCCCCGAGAATAAGAGGGCGTACTAGCAAACCCCAACATCGTCTGCGCTCTGTAAGCTAGATGATATTTACAAGGCCAAGTGGGGTTTGGGGTTCTCAACTCTCAGAGGGTTTGTAATTTGGAGGCGTGACTAAGGCCTCCACGCTGTCACCCATCAGAAAAGAAGGAAACGTATGCAGGTGATTCAGCCATCACTGAGAGGACTCTGGGTGCTGCAGGGGACCCGGACTGAGACCTCCTCCTAATGGCGGTCAGAGCAGTCCTAGGCAGGTGGCAGTCCTCGAACAGAGAATCCAGCAGACTGTTGGGCAAGTCGGATACAGGCGGGGAGCTAGAAATGGCTGTGGCTGCTAAAGGCATATCTTACGAGTAATTTTGAAACCTGCTCATTAGGACAGTATAGAGTGACGGGACTCCTTGTCAGCACCTGTCTATGAAATAATAACGAAAACAGCAATAGCTCACACTCATATGTGCTGTGTGCACATGCATTAACTCATTCGATTCTTACACAACAACCCTGTTATTTTTTCTGTTCTAGACAAGGAAACAGGCTAGGCGACTGACCCGAGGTCACTCAGCTTGTAAATAAGCAGAACTGGGATGTCCCAGTGTGCCCCGGAGTATCCTTTTCTACCGCACTCCACTGTTGGCTGTTTTAGCAATGCGAGTGTCATGGGGTCAGGCCGCCTAGGGAAGCTCACCCAGAAAATGAATGGCAGCCTTGGAATCAGCAGGACTCCAGACACCTCAGTTAACATATTTAGGTATCTTTTGGGTAGAGAGTCTTTCAGAAAGCTTTTGTGGCACTTTGCTTAAGCTCAGATGACTTAGAGAGCAGGCCAACCCTTCTGCAGCGGTCTCATCCTCCTTAAGAAGACAGTGTTACTTAAGAAAACAATTTGCTATAAAAGATAAGATTTTCGAGCGGGTAGAAGGATGGGGCTGAAATCAGCATCTGTATGTGGAAACATGAAAACCATCTGATGCAAATGAGGTCAACAACGAATGGCTGAGCCTTCCTGATTCATAAGTAAGATCAGCATACAAATGTTTTCCACTTTTTTTAAAGCTATTCATGATAAATTAATGAGGATTTAGAAAGGACATCTGTGAACTAATTTACTGTGAGCAGTAAAGAAAAGAATAAACTGAAGTTTGAATTTTAAAGACCCTTATTTTTTCTGGCTCGTTTCATTCAGATCAGCTTGTTCCAAGACTCTGGAAGTCGAGCGCAGTTCCCGTCCATTGCTTTTAGGAAATACCTTCCTGTTCCCTCCACTCTCTGCATAAGTTTGTCTTCTACCCATGTTCTAACCTCATCTTCCTGATACCTTGCTATAGAAGTCACTCAAACAGGCTGCTTTGGAGTCGCCCATTGTTAAGACAAATATCTCATCCTTAGAGACTTTGCGGCTACAATGTAGGGAAAACGAGGATAATGTCACTCTCTCCATTGCGTGAGAATAATGCCGACTCTGTGTGTGGGGTGCCAAGGAGGAATGAGAGTGTGGGTGAATTGCTAACGCTTTAGAGAATTTGAGTGGAATAGAGGAGCCTCTAGAACTAAAAATCAACAAAACCACCGATTAGACTGATTCGCTCTCACCCCTTCGCCAGGCCCAGAGACCAGCAGTCTGACGCCTGCCCCATTGCCAAGGCCAGAAACTTTTCGTAACTCATGGGAAGACCTATCCTGGCTTTGATGAAATAGCGATAAAGCACATTGAGAGTAAAATCCTAATACCCAAACTAGATACCTTGTGGGTGACTTGGGGAGCCTTTAGGAACCATAGCAAACTCTTAACCAAGCTTTGAGACCACTGACCTAGATCAGCGCCTCCCAGTCCATCCCTCTGCTGGGGCCCTGTGTCTTTTGATGCAGCAGAATCAGGCTGTTCCTGTATAAACCGTGCTCCAGACTGCCACGTGGCTGGGTTGCCCATCTGTGCTGCGTGTCATGAGCACTTTCTGCTTCATCCTGACTGTTGGAAGCCAGCAGTCCTGTCCAGCCCGGCCTTCAACCTCACTTCACATTCACGCATGCACTTAAAAACCACCACCTGTTAGGGCAGACAAGTAGAGATGAGCATCCTAGTGTCCAAAAGGCCAGTTCAGCGCCAACACAGAAGAAGCCTTTTGTTTCTGCCAACCAAATTGCATTCCCTTGGGTCTTGTGATTTGTTTTCCAGAATGATGACAACTTCTTAAATATAATCTATGAAGCCTATCTCTTCAGCATGACACAAGCAGCCATGAAAAAGACCGTGTGAGAGCAAATCCTCTTAAAACTGATGTTCAAGGTTCTTCTAGAACTCCAGCTCAAGGTTCTTTCATGTCAAATGGTGTTTTCTGAAATGTTTCTGCCTTTTTGAAAAAGTATGTGTAATGTGAAGTAAAACGTTTCAGACTTTTTCTGTATAGTCAAGTGTGTTGTTTAAATAGCATCTTTGGCCGGGTGCAGTGGCTCAGTCTATAATCCCAGCATGTTGGGAGGCCGAGGCGAGAGGATTGCCTGAGCCCGGGAGTTCAAGACCAGCCTGGACAACTTGGTGAGACCTCTTCTCTACAGTACAAAAATCACAAAAACTAGCCAGGCATGGTGGCGTACGTCTGTAGTTCCAGCTACTTGGAAGGCTGAGGCGGAAGGATCACCTAAGCCCACCAGGTCGAGACTGTGGTGGCTGTGAGTGTGCTACTGCACTCCAGCCTGGGTGTCAGGAGTGAGACTCCAACTCAAAAATAGATAAATAAATAAATAACATCCTTCAGTACACCTGGTACTCAGAATCGAGTGGGTGGGGAAGTCCTTTGCTCAGGTCATGAGGTTAATGCCAAGCTTAAATTATTTTTCTTCTTACATGATGAGGCCATTCTTAGAAGAATCAGCCTCTCCTTAGGAAGGGCTGTTCTTGGAACTCGGTCACTTTATTTATTAATAGCTCTGGTTATTCTTCGAACACTGTTGTCATTGCTGAACTCCGTGTGCACAGTGCGTGCTGGCCACCAGGTGGCAGTGTCTTCCCACAAGTTCACCTACAAAGGCTTTAATGAGCCACTGGAAGTAATGATGGTTTTCTTTTACCAGACAAAGTAAACCTTTCATTTGTAAAAATCCGGTGGGCGTGTTTTACCCAGTCCTTTGAAGGGAAATTATTTCTAAAGTATTTATAGCTAGTTTCTAGAGGACGGTTGTTCCAGGAGTCGACAAGTGGCCCAAATTTCCAGCAACACTTCATCTGTCCCAGCTCATGTTATTTCTTTTGGACCCAATCAGCAGGATATGCCTGCCTGTGCTTCCAAATGAACAGTCTCTCACTTTTAGCAGAACGTGCTGAGGGGAGGTCACCGGAGATTGTAAAGCCTTTTCTTGGCCTGCATGAATGTGGATGTTCAGGGGCGTAATGATAAGGATTCTTCAAGCCATGCAGCAGATTGATTTTTATGCTCCCAGAGATGAGGGGCTTAATCTTGGAAGGAGTTGGAAGAGCCCTTGCCAAGTTGCTGAGGCCCCCAGAGTATGTATGGAAGCCAGTCTCTGCTGAGTGTTAGTAATACATAAAGCTTTGCATTTCTATGGCCCTTTCATTCTCGGATCATAAAAAGATCTTTAGATTAGTGCACAGCAGACAGGTTTTATTCTCATTTTATAGTTCATAAAACGGAGGCATGAGGAAATAGGTTTCCTTGCGGTTTCCGATACCTAGACATGGACTTGGCGCTTTAGACCTTTGTTCAGGCACAACTTTCTGTGAAAGGGTTATTAGAACACCACCTCCCCCTTGCTCCCGCAGGAGGCATTTTTCTTCTAAGGAGCAAAGGTGGGCGGAAAAGGAATCGACTTTGACTGCACCCTTGTTATGTGTCATCGTTTGGCTGAGGAGTCTGCTGTGTTATCCTCTGACACTTGGGAAGGTCCAGTTATTTTGTTTCTTCGGTATTTCCTGCAACATCTAACAAAGTGGTAAGCTCATGTGAAGTTCTCAAAAAACACTTGAAATTGAGAATTGCACATACACTATCTCAATGTTCTTATAAGGAGAACGGAGCCAGGAGAGAGTCACACCTGGATCTGCTATCCCAAAATCCATGCTAATAGTGCTTGCTTTAGTAACACATGTACGAAAATGGGAATAAAATCAATGATATACTTAACTGCTGGCCAATCTTAAAAGAAATCTCCTTGATCTTAATTACATATTTAGAGTTGCCTTTGTAGCTAGGGTCAGATGAATTCTGTTTTAAATATTTCTAATATATTCACTAATTTCGTAGAATATTTTTTCTTTTGCTTCAGAATTAAATAAACAAAACAGAAAGAAATCCCAGTTGCAGCGTCTAATGTGAAAAAATGCCCGTGTTCTGATTTGATAGAGAAATGAACCCCAGCCCAGCGTGGTCAGACCTACCCTGCAGGCTTCAGTCGGGCCTTTTTAGGTCGACACCACAGTGATCTGTTTTGAAAAATAATAAATTCTTCATCCTTTACTGGAATAAATCACTTTAAAAGTGACAGGCCCAATTCATTTAGACCAAAGACTAAGTCACCCTTTTAAAGGGCAGTTGGTGATGGAGTGCTTATTTCTTCTATATAGCAAAGCAGATGAGAGCCTCTTTGTACAAAGATCTTTCTCTAGAGAGTCCATGAAATAGATCATAAGGGTTATCTAAGGTACCCAAAGTTAGCTTTCATAAATAAATTAACTTTTCTTCTTCCCATTCGCCCCCTGAATTCTGAGACCATCACAAATGCCACTCCTAGGTGTCACTGGCTCTCAGGTAGCAGTTTTAACCTAATTGAATTCCAGGTGGAACCCAGAGATACTTGTTAGCAAAGGCAGCATTATATAATACGGTGATTTCAACCTTGTGGAAGTTCCAGAAGTCACAGCTATGTGGTGTGGAGGACAGAGGGCATAGCCTTTGGAGTTGACAGACCCAGCTTCAACTCCTGGACAAGTGAATCTCTCTGAGGCTTTGTCTTCTCATGTATAAAATGAAAGACCCAGGCCAGGCATGGTGGCTCAGGCCTGTAATCCCAGCACTTTGGGAGGCTGAGGCGAGAGAATTGCCTGAGCCTGCGGGTTCAAGACCAGCCTGGGCAATATGGTGAAACCTCATCTCTACAATAAAATAAAATAAAAAATGAGCTGGGCATGGTAGCACACGCCTGTAGTTCCGGCTACTTGGAAGGCTGAGGCGGAAGGATCGCCCGAGCCCAGTAGGTCGACGCTGGGTTGGCCGTGAGCATGCCACTGCACTCCAGCCTGGGTGACGGAGTGAGACTCCAACCCAAAAAGGAAAAGAAAAGAAAGACTTTCACAGGGTCCTTATGAAGATTAAATGAGAGCAACGTGTGTCGAAAGGTTCTTCCATGCCGTGTGCTCTGGAGCCTAGAATTCTCCCTGCCCCTCTGCACTGTGCACGGTGCCTGGTACTCCAGCCACTGGAGAGGCCCACAGTTGCTGCAGTGGCAGCCCTAATTTGCTGTCCACCATGACCCGCGCCTGATGTTGGCACTTGGGTATCTGTGGGGTGGCTTTGCCCTCTTCTCGCCTTTGTTGCTTTATCAATGAAATGGAAACAGTAACACGTATCCTTCCCTACGAAGGAAAAGTCACAAGCTCTTTAAGACAAAGGTATCGATGGGACCCGATAGTATTATTATCTATTAACGGTATGCCAGTATTGTTACCACCCCTGCATTTATGGGTAAAGCACCATTTTCACTGCAAAGTCGGAGACGGCAGTGCAACTTGATAGGATTTGTGCTTTCTGGGCCTTCTAAAAAGAAACACACTGCTCGGTTTTCCCGTTCCGAAGCCAGGTGTGGTGATAACTGCAAAGGGAGAGAAATGCTTGTCAGTATCTTCAAGAACACCCAGCCCTGCCGATACCCAGCCACCTACAACTGGCTTCTTCCAGCCCTTCTAAAAGGCAGACCCAGGACAAAACAGCTCCCAGGCTGCTGGTGGATCTCCCCTGAAATCACACTGTTTGCATCTGGTAAGTTCATCCTTCCCTCAGCCTTTCAACTTTTCACATATCCCATGACTGAAGGACTCTGCTTTCTTCCTCTCAAATGAGAAGGGTGAAAACCAGGAAAGAAATGGCCTTCCTCCTAAAGAAATCCCAACTGTTGAGTCACGTCGGCCCTCTCCAGGTCTCTCGGGTAAAAAATGAAAGCCAACAGTTCACGCGTGATGAGGCCCATTTCCCTGGAGTGTGTAATACTGAGGCTGGGCGGCCCACCTCAAAAACGAGTACCCTGATCCCAGGTGTGGCTCCAACCCTTTGTCAGTATCGATGCAGGGAAGGCGAGGAGCTCAGAACTGAGCTGTAACGACAGTTCTTGTTTGCAGGGTGGGCTGGAGTGGGGTGAGGCGCTGGGGACAGTTTTAGGAGTGATATCTCCAGACGATAGAGTGATTGCTCACTCCTATTACCAGTAAAGAAGTCTTCTCTTGGCTCATGCCTGTAATCCCAGCACTTTGGGAGGCCACAGTGGGAGGATTGCTTAAGCCCAGGAGTTCGAGACCAGCCTGGGCAACCATAGCAAGACCTCCTCCCTACAAAAAAAGAAAGAAATAGCTGGGCGTGGTGGTGTGCACCTATAGTCCCAGCTTCTCAGGAGGCTGAGACGGAAGGATCGCTTGAGCCTAGGAGGTTGAGGCTGCAGTGAGCCATGATTGCGCCACTGCTCTCCAGCCTGGGCAACAGAGTGAGACCCCTGACTCAAAAAAAAAAAAAAAAAAAAGACTTCTTTTTCCCCACAGGACTTACTCTCTTCTCAAAGGAATCAGCCTGCCTCCCAGACCCTGGGAAGCGACATTGTCTTGAAGGTTAAGTGCACTGCTTGCAGCCAGCAGGTTGCGGCCACGCTGCACGCGTCGGTGAGTCGCTCCAGCATTTGCCGAATGTTTGGTTTTCAGATCTCAGATGCTCCACACCCCGCTCCGTTTACAATTAGGGGAGTGAGCAAGGCGGCTACAAATACTTGGTATATTTAACTCAACCCCGGGTATCTAGATAGATTTTCTCCAAACTGAGTCATGTGTAATGCCTTCCAACAACTTAGAGCCTTGAGAAAAGTACACAAATAAAAACTGCGTGTGCAGTCTGTGGTCTTCAAACATCAGGGGGAGGAGGGCAGAGTGCCATCGGTAACTGACGTCCTTGGGGCTGGGCCGGGAGCCAGCCAGCAGCCCAAGCTGTGCTGCCGAGTTTCCGAAGGAGGGAAAAGTAAGAAATCCACGCCTTAGACAAGTTAACTAAGGGCACGGCAGGAAGGAAGTAAAAAACATTCTAAATAGGCAAGAGAGAAAGGGTGGGAGACCTTGGAGTCATGAACCAAAGTCTAAGAATGTCCCCGGAAGTCTTAGAACCACGGTGAAAGGCACTCAGTGTCTAGGGCAGGGCCAAGGTAGACCGTGGAGGCTGGCAGACACTGAAACAGACACTCTGGAAGTTCCCAGCGTTAGAGATGTCTCCACGACCAGACACTCTCGTGGTCCCAGGAGGGAAGCTGCAGGCCCCTGGCTGTGAACGCACGCTCCTCCCCACCTGACAGTAATGCCAGGCTTGTCTTGTCTCAGCACATCTGGTACCGACACAGGCTAAGGGCTCAAAGGCTAAGATGGCAGACCCAAGATCTAGGCTGCCAGGGGACCCTTGTCCCACGTGATGTAGCGCAAAGAACACTACTTAGAAAGATCTGGATTCTAATCCCACCAACCTCCTCCACTTTCTCTGACCAAATGAGTCTTAGAGAGGGGGGCGGGGGAATAATTCTCTATCATGTTTATTATAGGAACACAGAAATGGTCACTTGGGGTCAGAACCATTCGTGTTCCATGGTCGTGTGTGTGTTCCGCTGAACGTCATTCTGGGGGGATATACCACAGAAGGCTGGCTTTCCCCCCACCCCCTGTCAGCCTCCAAGTTCTGGTGTGTCCCAGCGATTCCTTTCTGCCATTTGTGTCTCAGTCACAAATCTGTCCAGAATTAATTGTTGATGTCTTCCCATTTCCTGCCCGTGACACTTTTCTGGGAGGTGAGTTTCATGTCAGCCCCTGCTATGTAAATAGTGGTTCCTCCAGAATGTTTTGCAGCTGAGAAACTGGCCTGACAGAAAACCTATAAATAACAGGTCCTGAAAGGACAAGGGGCTCTGTTCTGGGGGAAACGCCCACCCTGTGTGGGAATGTCTGTGACCCAGCAGATACCTCTGTCCTGCCCGGGTCACACTCAGTGACGTCAGCCAAGAGGCAGCTGCTCCTGGTTTGGGTTCCTGGAAACATCTCATCCTCCTCAGTGCTATTTATTTGTTTGTTTATTTATTTATCTGTTTATTTATTTATTTATTTCGGGTCAGAATCTCACTCTGTCGCCCAGGCTGGAATGCAGTGGCACACTCATGGCCACCGCAGCCTGGACCTGCTGGGTTCAGGCGATCCTCCGGTCTCAGCCTTCCAAGCAGCTGGAACTACAGGCGTGTACTACCACACCCCTGGCTAATTTTTTGATTTATTGTAGAGACGAGGTCGCGCCAAGTTGCCCAGACTGGTCTCGAACCCCTGGACTCAGGCAATTCTCTCGCCTCCGCCTCCCAAAGTGCTGGGATTGCAGGTGTGAGCCACCACGCCCAACTTCTCAGTGCTTTTTTAACCCTCTTAGTCTTCCTTCACTAGGAAGATGTCAGGACGCCTGGGTCCATTTTCCATATTCAGAAGGCACATCTGCCTTTCCCAGTCATTGGGAATGAGCTGCTTCTGCCCAGACGCCTCACCACAGGCCCCATTCCAGGCACTTCAGGCCTCTATTGAGAACATGTATCCAGCCCTCTGTTCGGGGCCCGTGGGTGTCTCTGTGCTGGATACAAAGAGATGAGTGAGATCTGGTGTCTGCCCCAAGGATCTCACGGTCCAGGTGGGAAGGAGCCTCACCAATTATAAGACAACATTATAAGGGCAATATTGACAGGCATAGGCCGCTCTGCAAAGGGCACCCAGGACAAGGTGATGCCTGAGCTGGCTCAAAGACAGGTGAGAGCTGGCAACACGGGGAAGCAGGTATTGAAGGCAAGAGAGATGGCGCAAGCGAAGACATGAAAGCAAGAAGCAGCATGGGGGCGGGGGTGCCTGTGTGTGTGGGGGTGTGTGTCTGTAATTGAGTGGGAAGGGCCTGGAATACAAGCCGTTCAGTGTGCTGGAACTTCAAAGAGACCGGTGGGAGATGTGGCTGGAAAAGCCGTGTAGACTCCAGGCAGCGGGAGTCACCCATGGATCCGAGCAAGAAGGCGCACGGGCAGGTCAGTCCCCCACTCCCTGGCCGCTGAGGGGAGCAGGGCGGGCGAGGGAGATCGGATGGGGGCAGCTGCAGCAGTGGCTAGGGCAGGAGAGGATGGTGGCCTGACCCAGGGCAATGGTGGCTGAGGTCTTTTTGAAAAAAAGGTGGAGGGGAGGGAGCACTTAAGAAATACTCAGGAAACAAGATCAGATTTAGTTATTGGTCATCTGTGGATGGTAAAGAAGTCAAGGGTGACCTCTATGCTTCTTTCTTGGTTGACTAGGTTGATGAATGAGATTAAATGAGGAAATGCTGGCTCGAGTTAATAATTACCGTCATTGTAACAGATACTGCCTATTAAGCTCTCCATGAGTACCAGGCACGATTCTCAGCCCTTAATACATTACCTAATTTGTCCCCCACTGAAACCCTGCAAGGTGTACTGCTATTTCCCACATTTCATAGCTGAGAAGGCCGACATTCTAGAAGTCAAATTCTTCTTAATTGCACCGTTTCACTCAATCCATCCAGAGACAGAGTTGCTCTTTCTGCCCGGCCCAAGCTGAAACCCCTGGAAAGGAAGTGGGAGGCAGACTGGTGGTGTGTGTCAGCCAGCCTAGGCTTGGAGAGCCCCCGGCATGTACCTCCCCAAATCCAGATTCTCTCTGGAGCCGATGCCAACGGAACAGGGTCAGTCACGGGAATGAGGGAGTCCCACGGGCCCAGACAGGCAACCTCCCAGGGTCTGATCCCAACATTCTGTGAACATCTGGCCCTGTTATGTCCTGGGTGTCCCCAAAGGGCCCCACAGCCATGGTCTGTGGCTCTCAGCAAAGCCCTTTCTGGAAGCTTCCCTACCTCCTTGAGTGGATCCGGGCAGAGTTTCCCAGACAGACGACTCGGGGAGACCTGCGAGCCCCTCCACCCGCTCCAGCCGTGGGTCCCTCAGCCGCAGCTGCACCTGCAGACCTTCATGTGACTGAATGGATTGAGACCGGGTAGATGTGGGAAGGGCTGGGAGCAGGGACTACCCCCTCTGCTCCCCGCTGCCCAGACCTGTCTGCTGAAGAGGCTGCAAGGCCAGGAGACCTGGGGTCTGGCTCGTGCATGGCTGCTCACAGAACAGGGTCCTAGTCCTTCCGCCACGGATGTCAGTTTCTCTGTAAGATAAGGCAGCTGGACTTGATATAAAATGTAATGGCTCACATCTGAGGAGTTCTTTGCAGTTTCAGACTCAGCACACCTGTCAGCCAGGCACTGACGTGGGCGTTTGTGGATGAACTTCGCAGGAAAATATAGACCAGGGGGGCTGCCCTGGCGGTGGGATCTCAGGGAACCTTCCTTCCACCAGACCCCACTCTAATGGGGGCAGCGAAGAAAGACGTCTCCACAGCATGGCTTCAGCTGACCCCCGCAGAACACTTTGGAGCGATTTTTGCAGTGAACGGAGATGCTTTCTGTTCTAAAAGTCAAGGACTCTGGAGATTGAAGTCCTCTTTCTTCTCTAGTGCCACGCAGTTGTCCATCAACAGAGTGACCACATAATTCATCACCCGAACTAGGCTACTTCCCGTGTGAACTATTAATAATCACACAGACAACAGGCAGAGACTTAGAGTCCTGGGCAGATGGGAACAAATGGTCACTGGACATATCACCATATAAGCCCTGCCAGACTTCCAGACAAGCCATCCCCTTGTTCAGCCACGCAATTAGCACCATCCTTTGATGAGCCTGGGAGAGATCAGACCGCAGACAGGCAGTGCTCTGAAGCCGAGAGACTGGACTCTGGGCCTGGCTGGTCATCACTTCCCACATGCAGCTAAAAGCCAGGCCGTGTAAACATGCCGAGCATTCTTAAATGGTCTGTACCAGGTGCGGTTTCTTCCATCCTCAACATCCAGCTCCTCTTCTCCTTTGTGGTCCCTCCCTTTTGGTTAAGATGTCAGCTCGGGGAAGGTCCCCGCTGAAGATGGCCACCTGCACACAGGCCCCTCTACCCCCGACGACAGGGATGCTGTGAAGCCCAGTGGAAGGTCCTTGCAGTCCCGCTCTGGCTCTGCCTTCAGTGAGGTCTGAGTTACCCACCTTTGCTGAGCCTCCCGCAGGGAGCCCAGTGTCGGTCACATAAACAGGTCACTGTGTGGGTGGTTCCAGGCCAGCGAGGTTGTCTCTGTGTGAGGAGCAGCCACGTGACCCTGCCTGCTTCTCTCAGATGCCCTTTTATGCTCAGCTGGAGACAACTCTGTGACCTTGGCCAAAGGCACTTTATAAAACGTGAGCATGAGGAAGGATCTTGTGAGACCACAGTCACAGAGGAGCTGCAGCCTGGCCGTGGAGAAGCAACCGATTCATGGCAGGGCCAGGACCCAAACCTTGGTGTCCCCACTGCGGCTGCCTCCTTGGACTCAGGTTGTCCCCTCCTCCAGCACAGCATGGCTCCCCCTCCCCTCAGGGACTCTGGGATTAGTCAATCTTTAGAAGCCTGTGTTTATTTATGAAGCCGCTGCTTTTCCTTCTAGCATCTGAGAGCATTCTACAGGCATTAATTAAGGAAGCTTCACAGCAAGCCCAGGAGGGAAGAATTTGGGAGGGATTCGTTAAAGGACCAGTTCCCCCTCCTGGGTGCCGCCCCTGTTTTTGTCTTTGACTTCCCGGTCTCTTCAGAACATGTGTGCACACCTGTGCACTTGCACACATAGACAGGCACGCATGCATTAACACACACACACACACACACTCACACACACACACACACACCAGCCCTTTTCCAGCAGTTATCTGGCATCCTTCACAACAAACCTCTGCCAACACCATCCCAGCATTCCTGAGCCTGGTCCCCTGCGGTGTGGCCCCCACAGTGGTGCCCAGCGGACACTCTGCAGCCAGAGAGAGACAGGCAAAACTCCACTTCACTGCTCACTAAAAATCCACTCTTGGATGTTCTGCACGCTTCAGCTCAAGTCATCTCCCATGCTGTGGAGAATAAGCCTGTATCTTGCCTCCCCTTAGGATGGAGAGGGGTTGGTAGGAGAAGGCTGGGGCCAAGAAGAAAGGTAACTCAGTACCTGTGTTAGACGCTGCATCACTTTCCTGAGGCTGCCCTAACAAAGCACCCCAGGCTGGGGGGGGGTTTACACAGCAGAGGTTAAGTTCTCACAGTCCTGGAGGCCTGCAGGCTGAGACCAAGGCGTCGGCGGGGTTGGTGTGGAATCTGATCGGTGCCTCTCCGCTTGCTTCTGGTGGTTTACAGGTCATCTTTGGTGTTCCTTGGCATGTAGAAACTTCACCTTGATCTCTGCCTTCATGTCACATGCCCCCTCCCTAGGTGCGTGTCTGTGTCCAAATTTCCCCCTTTTATAAGGACACCATGGATTGGGGCCCACCTTGCTCCCATATGCCTCATCTTCACTAACTACATCTCAACGACCCTACTTCCAAGTAAGGTTACATTCTGAGATACTGAGGGTTAGGTCTTTAACATATGAATTTAGAGGCGACACGATTCAACCCGACAACTACGTTACTGAAATTCCATAAGCCGGAAGTCCTTCCTAGACAGGCGTTTTACCAGGGACTGCTGTTGGTGGCTTGAGGGACACATAACCCCGCAGGGCGTTCTTAACTGGAGAGCCCAAATGATACTTAATGTTTGCTACATACAAGTCCTTCAAAACTGGACTTAGGTTTGCATGGATGAACTGGTGCATGTACGACTCAGATTTACTCTGGTTTAACTACCAGTGCTCCACCAGGGATGGGAAGACGCTTGAGCCCTGAGTGACCAGAGTCAGGAACCCTCTCTTGCTATGTTTTGTCACTGTCTTGGATCTGCTCTTGACATGGAGCAGACCAGGGCGGTCTAGACTCTTAAGAGTGGGCTTCGGAAGCAGTGGCGCCATGCTGCCTGCACAGATTCTGTCACCCTCTCAGCGCTCATGAGTCCAGACATCTAAAGTCCTGTACGTTCCACCTTCACTCCTGCCTCTACTATTCTGCTGCTGTGATCTTTGGTTTCTTCACACTCCCCTGCCCCCAGCATACCCTTGGGCACACAAAAAACCCCTGAATTGATCACTCCTTAGTGTGTATAAACCCTCGTCACTGTTTGGACCAGGACCTTTTTAAATTTTCTTCATTTCTTACCTTTTATGCCCACACGCCACTCCCATTCCCCACTAACCCCCACCACCATTTTACTCAGTTCAATGTGTTTCTTCTGGCTCGTCTGTATTCTTACAAAACGTATATTGTTTTGTGTGCATGAAATTTTCTTTTGAGTTGGAGTCTCACTCTGTTGCCCAGGCGGGAGTGCAGTGGCATGCTCACAGCCACCACAGCCTTGACCTGCTGGGTTCAGGTGACCTGTCCACCTCAGCCTTCTAAGTAGCTGGAACCACAGGCATGTGCCACCCTGCCTGCTGATTTTTTTATTTATTGTAGAATGAGGTCTCACCATGTTGCTCTCCTCGTGCTGGGCATGCAGCTCTGACACGAGGTCGTACATGACGCTCTGGGTCTTGGCCAGGTCGCTGATAGTGT
>CAUYQG010224999.1:0-14363 GCA_963574415.1 Tarsius wallacei | reverse complement strand
ACTGAGAGATATAATGCATAATTACAATGTATATAATTGGGCAAGTCATTTGGTGCTTCCTTTAAAGATGTTATTGATTTTCATTGCTGACATACAGATAAGAAAAAATATATATATATATATATATATTTTTTTTTTTTTTGAGTCGAGGTCTCACTCTGTAAGGCAGAGTGCAGTGGCACCATCTTGGTTCACCACAGCCTTGACTCCCTGGCTCAGGTGATCCTTCTGCCTCAGCCTCCCCAAGTAGCTGGGACTACAAATGTGTATGCCAAATTGCCAGGCTAATTTTTGCTTTTTTTGTAGAGAAGAGGACTCACTATACTGCCTAGGCTGGTCTCTAACTCCTGGCTCAAGCAATCTTCCCATCATGGCCTCCCAAAGTGCTGGGATTATAGGCATGAGATACCATGATCAGCCTAGAAATGTCATATCTCTAGAACTACCCCTGAACCGTTACAAGAAACCTTGTGAAATCCACTTCCTTAGACTCGAGAAGCACCAGTTTGTCCCACAGTTGAGGAAAAAAGTAACACTCATGACTGCTGAACCTCTTCAGCAGGGTATGAGATCAAGACCGTTCTCTTACTTTGGTTCTAAATTCAGTGGATGCTCCGAATCCAAAGAGAAATCTTATGACATCATTATGGCCTTGTTGGGCAGCAAAGAACAGGGCAGTTGTACCTGACTGGGAGAGAGAGAGAGAGACTGGTTTTAAAAGACGTTTGGCCGTATTACATTCGACTTGTACATTTGCAAAGAAACAAAATAGTATCTTTGCATACAAACCTTCTATCCCAGGAAGGGGCAACATTTGAACTGATTCTCTTTCTTTCTTTCTTTCTTTCTTTCTCTTTCTTTCTTTATCTCTCTCTCCCTCTCTCCCTCCCTCCCTCCCTCCGTCTCTCTCTCTCTCTCTCTCTCTCTCTCTCTCTCTCTCTCTCTCTCTCTTTCTGTCAGAGTCTCACTCTGTTGCCCAGGCTGGAGTGCAGTAGCACAATCACGGCTCACCACAGCCTCGATCTCCTTGGCTCAGGGGATCCTTTCACCTCAGCTTTCTTAGTAATTGGAACTACAGATGCATGCCACAACACCCAGATAATTTTTTTCTTTTTGACTTGGAGTCTCACTCTGTCACCCAGACTGGAGTGCAGTGGCCACTCCCGGCCACCGCAGCCTCGACCTGCTGGGCTCCGGCGATCCTTCCGCCTCAGTACTTCCAAGTAGCTGGAACTACAGGCGTGCACTGATTTTTTTTTATTTATTGTAGAGATGAGGTCTCACCAAGTTGCCCAGGTGGGTCTCGAACCCGCGGGCTCAAGATAATTTTTTTTTATTGTTTGTAGAGACAAGGTCTCACTATGTTGCCCAGGCTGGCCTCAAATTCTTGGGCTCAAGCAATCCTCCTGCCTCAGCTTTCCAAAGTGCTGGGATTACAGGTATGAGCCACTGCATCCAGCTGATTCTATTTCTTGCTCAGAGAAGTGACAAAATGAAAGAAAAACTTTATTCTTGGTGTAGTGGGATATATGGTGGCTCCCCAAAAGATATGTCTCCATCCTAATTCCTGGAACTTGTGAATATTACCTTATATAGCAAAATATGTGATTAAGGATATTGGGAGGAGGACCTTATCCCGGGTCATTTGAGGGGACCTAAGTCTAATGACAAATGTCCTTTTAAGAGTGAGGCAGGCTGGGCGCAGTGACTCAGCCTATAATCCCAGCACTTTGGGAGGCTGAGGCGAGAGAATTGCTTGAGCTTGGCGATTCGAGACCAGCCAGGGCAACTTGGTGAGACCATGTCTCTACAATAAATCACACAAAAAAACTACCCCAAAAACTACCCGGGTATGGTGGCGTGCGTCTGTAGTTCCAGCTACTTGGAAGGCTGAGATGGAAGGATCGCCTGAGTCCAGTGGGTTGAGGCTGTGGTGGCCGTGAATGTGCTGCTGCACTCCAGCCTGGGCAACAAGAATGAGACTCCAACTCAAAAAAAAAAAAAAAAAAGGCAAAAACAACATCCACAATAGCTCAAATGTGGAAGCAACAGAAGTGTCCATCTATTAATGAATGGATAAGTAAAGTGTGGTATAGTCATACAATAAAATATTATTTAGTTTAAAAAGGAAGGCCAGACGGGGCCACATAGTGAGACCCTGTCTCTACAAAATGAAAAAAAAAAAAAAAATTAGCTGGGTATGCTGGCACGCACCTGTAGTCCCAGCTACTTACAGGGGCTGAGGCGGGAAGTTCGCCTGAGCCCAGGATTTGAGGCTGTGGTGAGCTGTGATCGTGCCATTGTACTCCGACCCAGGTGACAGAGTGAGACCCTGACTCAAGAAAAAAATAAAAGAGGAAGGCAATTCTGCCATTTGCTACAAGGATGAACCTTGATGACATTATGCTAAGTGAAATATGCCAGTCACAAAAGGACAAATACTGTATGATTCTACTGTGGTATCCGAAGTAGTCAAATTCATAAAGCCAGAAAGTAGGATGATGGTTGCCAGGGTGTAGGACATGGGGGAATGAGAAGTTATTTAATGGATACAGAGTTTTAATTTTAAAAGATGAAAAGAGTTCTAGAGATGGATGGTGATGATGGTTGCACCACATTATGAATGTGTTTAATACCACTGGACTGTACATTTAAAACGGTTAAGATGGTAAAGTTCATGTCATGTGTATTTTACCACGATTAAAAAAATAATAAAGGCTGAGCATGGTGACTCACTCCTATAATCCCAGCACTCTGAGAGGCCAAGGCGAGAGGTTTGCTTGAGCCCAGGAATTTGAGACCAACCTAGGCAACATAGTGAGACCCCATCTCTATAAAAAATGAAGATTAAAAATTAGCAGGGCATGGTGGCATGCGCCTATAGTCCCAGCTCTGAGGCAGAAGGATTGCCTGAGCCCAGGACGTCAAGGCTGTGGTGAGCTATAATGGTGCCACTGCATTCCAGCCTGGGCAACAAGCAAGACCCTGTCTCTTAAAAAAAAAGGATGATGCTATTAAAAAGAGTGAAGCAGAGTGATATTTGACACAGAGAAGTGGCAAAGTGACCACAGAGGCAGAAACCAGAGAGTTGTGGTCACAAGAAATGCTAACAGCTACCAGGAGTAAAAGAGACATGGAATGGATTCTCCCCTGAAGCCTCCAGAGGGATCCTGCCCATACCTTGATCTTGGACTTCTGGCCTCCAGATCTGTGAGAGAATAAGTTCCTATTGTTTGAAGCCATCTACTTTGTGGTAATTTGTTATAGCAGCCACAGGAAGCTAAATACATTTGGTGTAGTGTTTGGTAAATGCTAGCATTCAATAATACAGGGAAGAATCCTGTTTATAAAATTTAATACCTCAGAAGAGAAAGCTATCAGTACAAGAAAGAATCTAAGTGGGCCAAGCTCGGTGGCTCAGCCTGTAATCCCAGGAATTTGGGAGGCTGAGGCGAGTGGGTTGCCTGAGCCTGTGGGCTCAAGACCAGCCCCGGCAATTTGGTGAGACCTCATCTCTACAATTAAAAAAAAAAATTAGTTGGGTGTGGTAGGCTGAGGTGGATGCTGGCTGGGGTGGCCATGAGTGTGCCACTGCCCTCCAGCCTGGACAACAGAGTGAGACTCCGACTCAAAAAAAAAAAAAAAGAATCTAAGTAATCCATCCACAAACGTCTCCAATTGCAAGCCCAGAGTAAAAGCAGGCTCAGAATATTGATCAACATTGACCATATTAACAAGAAACAGCCTGATTCCAAATTTTAAACTGAACATAGTATACTGAGACACAAATTTGAGCATCCTTCCTTCTCAGCTACTTTTATATGCTTACGCAAAATTGGTACCCAAATTATTGTGTAACATGAGCAACATCATGAGACCACTCTTGTGGGTGATATATCTTTTTCCTATAAAGATGCTCTTCATGTCTCCTCTTTGAGCTTGGGGCAAAGCTAATAATACTATACATTCCCAGGCACAGTGAAAGGAAACTCTTCTTTCTACAGGTTACCTAGAACCGTTAAGGTGGTAAGTCCCACTCAGGTGGAGAAGCTGAGGAGAACATGTCCTGTAGACTACCGAGGACTCTAAAACTTGTCTTAAGAGCATGCGTGTGTGTGTTAGGGGGTACTGAGGCCCACCACTGTGATGGAATATCGAACACTTTCCCAGAGATAGCCCTCTATAGCTAACTCTACCGTGACCACTCACAGGGTCTTTCTGCCTGCATGCAGGCATGATTTTCTCCTTGGTTCCCACAGAAACCAGTGGGAAGCATCCTTCTACTGCTTTCTTACAGGTGGAGGATGCCATTCTAGAAATCTTAAGGTGTCAGCAGGTCTGAATGAAGAAACTTAGCTAGAACAGGACAACCCTCACCTTCTCAATAGACATGGAACTTCAGAGACAACCAGGGCTCCTTTCTAGGAGGTGTTTCTTTAATAAGAAAAAGGATCTGTGTTTGAATATACTTTCTTGATACATTAATTACCAAAAAAATCATAATTACAGCAGTGTGAGCCAATGTTGGAACATACATATTACCAATCATTACGTACACAAATGTAGCAGTCTTTGGACAATAGGAGCTAGCTGTCAGGCTGGAGTGTACAAAGGTCCTGCATGTATGTGTTTTCCTACTGAAACTCAGGGCTTCACGCCAGCTGTGTCTGCAGCTTCTATGCCTGAGAGGTGCAGTCAGCCAATACTGCTGTTTCTCTAAAGCTGTGATGATCTTTCAGGACCCTTCACTTCTAGTTTGTCTCTCTAGCAAGCTCTGTGTACCTAGACAGCCAAACTAAGAAAACAATGGTAGGTAGTTTTTCAGGAAATAAAAATTCTGATGTTCCAACATAGATTAACAAAGGGCCAAGGTAAAAGTCTACTATGAGGGTAAGTTCCAAAGCACTGCAAGGTACTCTCTCTCAGCTTCCAAAACCAGTGAGCAAGCTTGGTAGAGTTGGCTATAGAGGGCTATCTCTGAGAAGGTGTTCGATATTCCATCACAAGCTTGGGGGTCTTCCTGTGGCTTAGAAGCCCTATGGCCCCTGACTGGTACAGTTTCAGGAAATTCAGGGATGGCCAGGAACTGGCACAGCACTGTCGTTTGAGCCACAGGGGTTATCTAAGCTGAGTACACTTTGGTAAATCCTCAAAGGCCATTCATTGTTCTCAGTGCACACGAGTTTTCAACTCCAAGATTAGTTGAGCAATCAGAACCAAACAAACAGATAAATATAAAACCATAAAAACCACACATTGGCTAGAAATCAAACACTTTTTCAGTTGTTCTAAAGAGATTTTTGTGCATGTTGAATCCGTCCTCCAGGATAAAGTGTTTTGAGTAAGCAGATCTGGACCATGTTGTTTTTATTTAAGACATTTGTCTTTTATTTAAAGTTATAATAAACAAGGACTATAATAAACAAGAGAAGAAAAAACAAAATTCGTGTAATTTTAAACTAGAATTCTAAGCAGGTCCAAACATTTTCATCCTGGAGGAAAATGACGTGCTGAAGTGAAAATGACCTAAAACAAGTATCTAGTGTTATGGAAACTGCTGTAAGGAATCTGCTGGTAAGAAGGCTTCATTGGTGGTGGACTTTGTCTCTACTCTCAATGGACCAGGCTCGCTGATACAGGGCCACGGAGAGCCAGATACGGATTCCATCAGCTGTGCCATTCTTTCATGGTTCACAGTCCAAACCTCCAGCACCCAGAGGGGTGATGGGGGGTGGGGGGATAGCTGGATGTGCCTTGGAACTCTTGACACAGCTCTTAGACCTGATGTGTCTTAATTTGCTCCACTCATGAGTGGTGGTCCAGACCAGAAGAATGGGGTATAGTGGCTTGATAAAAGTTTGGTTGGCAAATTATCTGTCTGAAACAACAGCAAAGCAGGACCTGGGACAAGATAAGGCTGGATCAACAAAAACCAAGTGGTCTAGCCTGGTTCGGACTAGCCCAGGATGCCCCATCTCAGGCCTTAGTCAGTGAGAGCTGAGAGGTCAGATGCCCTCTGGGGATGACTTGAGCCTGTGCCTCCACAAAGGTGAGTTTACCAGTTCCTAGGTCGCCTCAGAAATATATGGAGCCTGAGCCCCAAAGTATGCCAAAATGTCCCAGTCTCCCTACTGCTTCTCTAGACTGGACCAAGAACAGATTCTTGAATGAGACCAAACTTCTGAGATGGCCTTAAATGAAGTGCGGGAACAGGCTCACATTCTAGTCCAGCGTTCACCCACATGGCAATTTTGGAGGGAGTTTATTTTAAACACGTGGCTAGCCAGAAAAGTCCTCTGACAACACAGTTTGGGGAGCATGATTGCGACATCAAGTGAGCCTCATTACGAATAGGTTGGTGACTCAACCCTTCTAAAAGTAGAATGATCTTCATGAGAATTCTGCAATATCCCAAGGGGAGAAGGAAGAATTTACGAAAGCATTAGACAAAAACATACCAGTGCTTAAGGCATGAGGTTTGCTTACCTCAGACATGCCTCATGAGATACACTTAACCATAACACAATCACTGGTGCATTTCCAGACCTTATTTTAGGCACAGGAAACTCAGCAATGGGCTTTTTTTTTTTTAAATTGGAGTCTCACTCTGTTACCCAGGCAGGAGTGCAGTGGTACACTCATGGCCATTGCAGCATTGACCTGCTGGGCTCAGACAATCCTTCTGCCTCAGCCTTCCAAGTAGCTGGATCCACAGGCATGTGCCACCACACCCAGCTAATTTTTTAATTTATTGTAGAGATGAGGTCTTGCCACGCTGCCCAGGCTGGTCTTGAGCCCATAGGTTCAGGCAATCCTCTTGCCTCTGTCTTCCAAAGTGCTGAGATTACAGGCATGAGCCATCGTGCCCAGCTGGCTAATTTTTTTGATTTATTGAGGTCTTGCCAAGCCCAGGCTGGTCTTGAACCCTTGAGCTCAGGCAATCCTCTCGCCTCCATCTCCCAGCCACCGCGCCCAGCTGGCAATGGGCTTTAATGTAGGAGAAAAGCAAAGATGACTCTTGTCTTCCACCCCAGTTCACTATTATGAAAACAGCAGATCTCTGAGCATGGTCATTTTTGTGCAAGTGCAAAGCCTGACCTACCTCTCTCTGGAGATTGATATCTGCTCCTTGCAGAACCAGTTCCTTCACACAGTCTATGTGGCCAGCATAGGCAGCCACCATCAGGAGCGTGGTGCCGTGCTGGATGGAGGAGAGACAGACAGACAGTTAGGCCATGGTGACGTCAGAGGGAGGGGTCCTGGGGAAGACGCTGCAGAGATGACAGTGCTACTCAGGACATATCAGAGGTGAAATTCCCTGCAGGGATCAAAGTGCCTCATGAGTAACTGCATAGTGCAAACCAGACGGGAAGAAAGCAAAGTGAGAAACTGCTGAGGCTGGAACTGTCGATGTAAAAATTCACTTACTTCCATCACCTTCAGAAACACAGTCCTATGTGAACCATGGTTATTGCATTTTAAGGCAACAGCGATATCATGCTCTCATTTTGATCTCTGTTAAGTGGTTTCTGAGCCAACGCATGACTACTAATGCAACAAAAATGGAGTTAAACAGCACCATTTGGTTTTCTGTATTTAACATCCTTTATCTTCAGAATGATTCAGGTAAAGAGGAAGGGCACCATGATGGGATGAGAGGCTACAGAACTCGAGGCAGTTGTGGCCTCTGGCATCAGCCGACAGGTAACCTGGGTGAGTTGCTGACAATCACCACGACTCATTTACTTCCTTTGTAAAATAAGGGTTTGCATGGGATGATCACCAGGTCTCTTCCAGCCTGAGGCATACCATGTGATATGGACCTTCCAGTGGAGGTGGATTTGGGCAGTTTAACTAGTAGTTGTTTTTAAAGGTTTGAAATTGTAATCTGAGCCATCAGCTCTGTATATCTACCAACCTGCATCTCAGAAGTGGATGATGAGAGAGACAGCTTTGCACATGAGGAAGTCTTATTAGTATAGGGTAATTAAGCGCATTTTAGAGGCTTCGAGGTATTTTCATCTATGGGATTTTGTAGGAAGGTGACATGACTGAGTGGTCACTGACAGTATGATCTTTCACACATTATATAATCTTCCTCCTCTTTCCCCTCATCTTCTTTTTCCTCCGCCTTTTTTTTTCTTCCTTGACAAGGTCTTGCTCTGTCGCCTAGACTGGAGTGCAGTGATGCAATCAAAATTTACTGCAGCCTCAGACTCTAGAGCTCAAGAAATCCTCCTGCCTCAGCCTCCCAAGTAGCGGGAACTAGGTGTGTGCCACCATGCCTAGCTAACTTTTTAATTTTTTGTAGAGACAGGGTCTTACTATGTTGTCCAGGCTGGACTAGAACTCCTTGCCTCAAGTGATTCTCCCACTTCAGTCTCCCAAAGTGCTGGAATTACAGGCATGAGCCACTGTACCCAGCACTCTAAACTTTCAAAGTCTCATTCTCTTCATCTGAAATATGGGGGAATAATAAAAGTATCTGCCTGATTAAATTAAACTAGGGAATGAAATAAGTCAGGCAATGTGGTTAACATAGTCATGGTAGATATTAGTTCAGTGTTAGCTATTAAAATATTATGATAGTTCAGTAAATGTTAGGTTATCATCTGGCTGTTGTTAACTTCTGTTCATGTCCATGTTAGTTTGGGAAAGTCTTGTTTGCTTTATATAAAAAGTACAGTGAAGTCAAGAAAAGCTGATGGCTCCATTGTAGTACTCTTACCCCATATTCTTTTACCCCATGTGATTATACTTGACATCTGAATGTTAAGACCCTTAGACAGGTTCTGCCACCCATTATTCAGTTGAATGCCTCCTTTGGTATTCTTCAGGATTGGAATGGCAAGTTTAGTATTATTAACTTCCTCTTTACTGTGAGAACTTTGTGTTTAGATAGCAGATAGAAGAACACTTGGTGCTTATGGTCTGAATACGTTTCTCCAAAATTCAAGTTGAAATCTAATCCCCATTGTAGTGGTATTAAGGGGCGGAGCCTTTAAGTTATGAGGGCTCTCTGCCTTCGTGATGGGATGAGTGCCCTTATAAAGAGGTTGAAGGGAGCTCCTTTCCCCCTTGATCTTGGATTTCCCAGCCTCTAGAACTATAAGCAATACATTTCTGTTGTTTATAAATTACTCAGTCTAAGACATTTTGTCATAGTGGCCCAAATGGACTAAGATACTTGGTTTAAAGCCAGTCTGACTAGATAAGTTGTGACTATATTCTTTTGAAGGAAAGATGAGGTCACACTCATCTCACAGTAAAAATCAATCATGAGCCAGGGGAAGTACAAAGCACTTAATCTGAATATTTAAAAAAGAATGTAAAAAATGTTAGGCTCATCTGTTTTAAAGGAAAGATGAATTACACACACAATAAAAATGTTTCTTCAAAGATTGTATTTCAATTCTACATCGTGGTCAACTGAGAAGAAGTCAGGTTAGGACAAAGGAGAAAAAGAAAGAATAAAGAAGTGCTATATCAAGCTACACAAAAATGTTTTCTTTATTTTGAAAACCTATTAGCTTGACTGATTTTAATTCTCTAAAGATTAAGGTAACTTCATTCATTGACTGATGTCAAAAATGTGTCTTTTTAAAACTACCTGGTTTTAAATAGCACATATAAATGTATATAAATATAGTGAAGTCCAAAACAAAAAGAACAGTGAAACATGTACATGAATATAGCAAAAAAGGCTACAAGAAGCTTGCCAGCATATCCTTATGGTAAATGTGTGTCAAAGAAAAAGCAAAGCAACAAATGGAAAAATGTAATTCAAGATGAATGGGCATTTGAGAGTCAGAGCTTTGGTGTCTAGTGGGTGGCCTAGAGATACAATGTTATTTGTTGCAAAAGTCTGAAGATGGTCATTGTACTTGAAGCTAAGAACATTCCTGGCCCGGGGTTGGGTGGCTCAACCTGTAATCTCAGCACTTTGGGAGGCCGAGGCTAATGGATTGCCTGGCCCTGTGGGTTCGAGACCAGCCTGGCCAACTTGGCGAGACCTCGTCTCTACAATAAATAAATAAATAAATAAATAAATAGCTGGGCGTGGTAGCGCGCACCTGTAGTCCCGGCTACTTGGAAGGCTGAGGCAGAAGGATTGCTGGAGCCCAGCAGGTCGATGCTGGGATGGCCGTGAGTATGCCATGGCACTCCAGCCTGGGTGACAGAGTGAGACTCCAACTCAAAAAAAAAAAGTCCTGAGAAAGCCCGGTGGGACTCTCCTTGCATTTCAATAGCCTCACAGGCTTCCTAGGTGACCCTGGGGCTTGGCCCCATTCAAGAGGGCTAGAGATAAATAAGCAAAGCACCATGAGAAACCTTCCTGGAACCTGGCCTCCCTGTTCAGGTGTCACATGGAAGACAGACAGAAACCCAGCCAGTGACATTCCTAGGGGAACAAAGACCTGCACTGTCATCAGACATCTCCCTGCCACTCAGTCACCACCAGCCTTAGAGGTCTTTCGAAATAAACAAGAAATCTGAAATCATCATCATTTAGACTTACTCCTTTGGGTTAAGGACACATCTTTCCAGAAAGCTCCTGAGAAAATGACTTTTTGTTTTAAACAAGGAGGTTTAACCTATAAACATCTGTATCTATTCATGGAAGCAACATTTTTGGTTAAAATATTACCAGTCACCCAGCAGCCAGGACAGGGTATGAGCTCTGAGGGACAGGAGGTGGGAGGACAGATGACTCTGGATGTGGAAAGGGCACTCACTAAACAAGTTGAGAGTCTGGAGGGCAGAATGTATGTGGCTCTGTGGAGTAGCCTTGAGAACCTGGGAACCAGGAGGAGTTCTAGGGGAGTCTGAAAAGGGATGGCTTCAAGAAAAAGTCAAAATGTGGTCATCAAGGCGGTCAGTGGGTGAGGTCACAATAACAGCCGGTGCTCCTATCCCATGCAGTGAGACCTGTTTCAGACCGGGAGGCCCAAGACCCCACATCAGCCTGGGTTCTGACAAGAAACAGATGGTACATTCAAACTGGAATCATTGGAAGAAAGTTTAATAAAGAGACTATTTATAAAGCTGTGGTCTGGGCACAGGGAAACTACAAAGGACAGCGCAGTACTGGTAGCTAGGAACAGTGGGGCCCTGTGGCCAGCCATGGCCTGAAGGTGCCAGGGGAAAATAATTGCTCCCAGGAGGCTGAGAGTTGGTGTGCTGCCGATGGATGGAGCAGGGAAGGCACTGGGCTCCCTGATGTCCCTCTCCTCCCACTCTCTGACTCCCGCTGATGCTCTCATGGGCCAAACCCAACTGGGGGCGAGAGGGAAGCAAATCTGCTGGGGAAGTCTATACAGTTCAGAATCTCTTTTTGGTTTTGAGTCAGGGTCTCATTCTGCCACCCAGGCTGAAATGCAGTGGCACAATCACGGCTCACCACAGCCTCCACCTCCGGGGCCCAGGTGATCCTCCCATCTCAGCTGCCCACATAGCAGGACTACAGATGCATGCCACCATGTCCAGCTAATTCTTCTGATTTTTTTTTTTGTAGAGATGAGGGCTCACTCTGTTTCCCAGGCTGGTCTCTAACTCCTGAGCTCAAGCAATCTTCGCACCTTGTCCTCCCAAAGTGCTGGGATTACAGGTGTGAGCCACTCCGCCTGGTGGCTCTGAGATGTGGAGTAAGAAGGCTGTGGAGTGGGTCTGGAGGCACAAACCAAAGATATTTTGGTCCCCAATGCCCCAGTGAGCAAGCTGGAGCAAAATACTTCACTCTTGGGCCAGTGGCAGAATTCACTCACCAAATCTGTGCAATAAAAGCTGGAAATGACATAACCTGCTTTCAGGAAAATAATAAGGCTCCTTTGAAAACATTTTTATTCAAATCCTAAAATCAAAACATCTCTGCTTGCTCCCTCTCCTCATCTGAGTTCCCTAGACCCTGGAAATGTGAAGTCCTGCTCAGGACAGAGAAATTATTGCCTCCAGCTAGGGAGGGCAAGGGCTAAGTAGTGCCTGCAGTGGGCAGTTGCATCTCTTTTTATTTTCCCTCCTACACTGCCAAGTAGCGTCTTAATGTTTGCAAAAAGGTAATGAAAGAGTGAAAGGCTGGGGGAGGCGTCAGTTTCCGTTTTCTCATTCTTGTAGAGAAAACACAATTCTATACACAGAGCAGCACACTGGGGCTTGAAATTATCTGTCTTTTCATGAAAGCAGTTGTCTTGAATTCTTTCATTAAACAGTCTTTTCTTCTTCTTTTTTTAAATTTTAAAATGATTTTTTTTTTTTTTGAGTTGGAGTCTCGCTCTGTTGCCCAGACTGTAGTGCAGTGGCCGCTCCCGGCCACCGCAGCCTCGACCTGCTGGGCTCCGGCGATCCTTCTGCCTCAGCCTTCTGAGTAGCTGGAACTACAGGCGCGCACTACCACACCCGGCTAATTTTTGATTTATTGGAGAGACGAGGTCTTGCCAAGTTGCCCAGGCGGGTCTCGAACCCGCGGGCTCAGGCAATCCACTCACCTCAGCCACCCAAAGTGCTGGGATTACAGGCTGAGCCACCAAGCCCAGCCTAAAATGATTTTTTTTGAGTTGGCGTCTCACTCTGTTGCACACTCTGTTGCTCAGGCTGGAGTTCAGTGGCACAATCATGACCATCAAGGCTCACTGCAGCCTCGACCTCCTGGGCTCAGGCGATCTTTCCATCTCAGCCTCCAGAGTCGCTGGGACTACAGGTGCGTGCCACCATGCCTGGCTAATTTTTAAACATTTTTTTGTAGAGATGAGGTCTCACTATGCTGCCTAGGTTGGTCTCAAACTCCTGGGTTCAAGCAGTCCTCTCATATAGGCCTCCCAAAGTGCTGGGATTACAGGCATGAGCCACTGTGCCCGGCTAGCCTTTCCTTCTTGTACATGCCAATTCTGATTTCCAGTGACGTGCCCCTTTCTCTATTGTGGCTGCCTTCTATTATGTGTGTGTAATTGCTTCCTTTCCTTTCTGACTTCCTCCGGTATGTTTTTTAAGTTCACCACGGTACTTTGGATGTTTTTGAATCGCCTAAAGCAAGCAAACACATGAACCGGTAAACAAGCAGCGCAAAGGGAAATGCATGTGCGAAGTGCTCTCGTGCACACAGAGGGATAGGGTGTGCCCTGGGCATGCGTATACCGAATGCATCGTACACTGTCTCTGCAGTCCACGTCCACCCGGCCACTGTTCAGTAACAGCTTCAGCAACGCCAGGTTTCCTCTCCTGGCCGCCCAGAATGCGGCGTTGGCAAGTGGGGTTTCCTTCTGTAAGAACAAAATGAAACAGGACCTTAAAATCAACATCACTTAACATGACCACTTCTGCGTCGATAGTAGCCAGTCAAAAGGGAGAATTTCCAGTTGTGTCATATTATTTGAAAGATTGCTCCCCCAGCAATAGAAGGCTGTAATATATTTGGCCATAGACTCTGATACCAGCTGGGCATGGTGGCTCATGCCTGTATTCTCAGCACTTTGGGAGGCCAAGGCAGGAGGATTGCTTGAGTCTAGGCGTTTGAGACCAGCCTAGGTGACATAGCAAGACCTCATCTCCAGGAAAAAAAAGTAGCCAGGTATGGGGGTATGAACCTGCAGTCCCAGTTACTTGGGAGGCTGAGGCAGAAGGATGTCCTGAGCCCAGGAGGTCAAGGCTGCGGTGAGCCATAACCATGCCACCATGCCACTGCACTCCAGCCTGGGTGACAGAATGAGACTCCACCCCTCCACACACACACACAAAAAAAGTGTGAACTCTGATATCAGACACTTGAGTCACATGTGATTATGAAGGGCAATGTTGTTGATAACCCAGTGCTATGAATAACCTGTTTTCCATGATTATCCTCATTTTCCTGCCTGTGCTGTGTCTTTGTTCACAGTTTCCTTTTTGCTTGAAATGAACTTTTCCCCATCCTTCAAGGCCAAGACTCTGCTCAAATGCTATTTCCTCCCTGAGACATTCCAAATCTCTTTTCACCCCTAAGAGAAGCAACATTCCTCCCAATTCTGACCTCCCAAGATGGTTTACCCACCTCTTATCTCTGCCCTCAATGCTTTCTAGCTGATTCCAGCTATCTGGGTAGATGCCTCCCTCTCCCTCCACCGAATTTTCTTTGCTTCAGCTGGAACTTGCCAGAGGTTTGAGTTGAGAACGAGGAACGTGGGGCAGAGAATGCCATGACGTGTCCTCACAGGGAGTCTTCACTCCACTGCTGGGTCATTTTCAAGCTGCAAAGACAAGGTCTTGCCATGCTGCCCAGGCTGGTCTTGAACTCCTAGGCTCAAGTGATCCTCCTGCTTCAGCCTCCCAAAGTGCTGGGATTACAGGCATCAGCCATTGTGTCCGGCTTATTTTATTTTTACTTTTTGTATAGA
>CAUYQG010224998.1:0-23128 GCA_963574415.1 Tarsius wallacei | reverse complement strand
TGCGAAATTCATGATTTCGTTCTTTCTTATGGCTGCGTAGTATTCCATTGTGTATATGTACCACATTTTTTTAATTCAGTCCTCTTTTGATGGACAGCAAGGTTGCTTCCAGGTTCTTGCTATTGTGAACAATGCTGCAATAAACATCCTAGTGCAGGTATCTTTTCCGCGATCCCACTACTGGGAATATACCCTGAAGAACTCAAATCACTTTATAAAAAAGGGCACACTTCTACATGGTTGGTTGGAATGTAAGCTAGTTCAACCCTTGTGGGAAACAATGTGGTGATTTCTCAAATAATTAAAAATTGAAGCCGGGCTCGGTGGCTCAGCCTGTAATCCCGCGCCTTGGGAGGCCGAGTTGAGTGGATTACCTGAGCCCGCGGGTTCGAGACCCGCCTGGGCAACTTGGCGAGACCTCATCTCTACAATAAGTCAATAAATTAGCCAGGCGTGGTAACGTGCCCCTGTAGTTCCAGCTACTTGGAAGGCTGAGGAGGAAGGATCGCCGGAGCCCAGCAGGTCTAGGCTGCGGTGGCCCGGAGTGGCCACTGCACTCCAGTATGGGCGACGGAATGAGACTCCAACTCAAAAACAAAAACAAAAAATTGACCTTCCATACGATCCAGCCATCTCTCACTTAGGTATATACCCAGAGGGATATAAATCACTTTACAAAAAACACTTGCCCATGCATGTTTATTGCCATACCATTCACAATAGTAAAAACATGGAACCAATCCAGATGCCCATCGAGGGTGGACTTGATTAAGAAAATGTGGTACATATACATGACGGAATATTATGCAACCATAAAGAAGAATAAAATCACGACTTTCACAGCAATTTGGATGCAACTGGAGACCATTATACTAAGTGAACTGTCACAGAAAGAATAATCGAATACTGCATGTTCTCACTCATAAGTGGACCCTAGACACTAGTCACATTAACACAAGGGTGGGTTCAGTAGTCACAGGGCACAGCTATGCGAGGGAAGGAGGGAAGAAGAAAGGGTCATATGGAAACATAGTGGGTACCTAGTCTAGAAGGCCAAATTTCACCTGGATTAAACTTACTTCTGTAGCAAACCCTCACGTGTACCCCAAAAGTCTACACTAAAAATTTTTTAAATTACAATGACTATAAATGATTTTTTAATATCTAAAAAGTCCGGTATCTTTGAAAATTAATAAACAATTTTTGAAAATTTGCATAAATAAGTAATAACTGAATTTTACTGAGTAGATCTGGAGTGTTAAGTAAATTCAATATTTAAAAATGTAACGTGATGTAAAATATAATACAAAGATAAATAAATATCTTTTTAAATTTATTTATTATAGAGTTATGAAGTACAAGTGAGAATTAACTACTTAAGGAGGCTGTATGCAAGTGAAGTCTGAGCTTCTAACTGGTCCTCACTTCCTCTTGTAGTGGACAGGGTACCTTTTACGTTGTCATGTGCTCCCAACCTCCTCCCTTACTCCCTTCCCTAGCAGTGTCCAGTGACTGCCAATCCTACCCGTGTGTTAATGTGACTAATATTGAGGGCTCACTTATGAGTGAAAACATGCATTGTTCAGTTATTTCTTTCTGTGATAGTTCATTTAGTATGATTATCTCCAACTATATTCAAGGAGCTGTGAAGTCCATGATTTTGTACTGCTTTATGGCTGAGTAATTCTCCATCATGTATATGTAACACATTTCCTTTATCCAGTCCACATTTGATGGGCAGCAGAGTTGGTTCCATGCTTTTGCTATTGTGAATAGTGTGACAGTAAACATGCATGTGCGAGTGTCTTTTTGATGCAATTTATGTTCCTCCAGATATATTCCCTGGAGAGGAATTACTGGATTATATGGAAGATCAGTTTATATTTTAAAAGAGTAAAGCCAAAATTCAGCAAGTTAAGTGTATTTCTGAAGGTATTATGAAAATAACAAAATAATATAAAAAATAAAAAGTAAATAAGGATCACATCAGAAATTATTAAAATAAAAACCAAAGGACAATAAAGCTAAAAATGTTAATGTATAATAAAAGTAAAAAGCAAACCCTTTGTAAGATTGAGCAAGGAGAAAAATGAGAGGTACAATATATTATCAGTGCAAAGTTGGACATAACTACACATACAGCCAAATAGAATTTATAAGAAATGAAAAATAATACACTTTATACTTAAATACAATAGATTACTATCTAGAAAAATATGTTAGGACACATTTATGGACTTTGCAGCAACTTGGATGGATTTAGAGTTATAATACTTAGTGATATATCACAGAAACAAAGAACTGTGTACCACATGTTGTCACTCATAAGTGGACCCTGAACATTTACCATAATACTATAAGAAAGGGATTGGCAGTAGCCGGAAACTACCAGGTGGGGAGTGCACATATCAACAATAAGGGTAACTGCTCTCAAACTAGGCAAAGTGGGGACCAAAGGGAGGCCCAAACTTTACCTGTACGATGACCACTTACATACACAATCCTGAATTGTCTCCCACATCTTTAAAACAAATCAAAACAAAATCTAGAAAAATATGTTAACAAGCTCAATAGAGAAATCGAGTTAAAATATTTCTGCAAATTAAAGAACATAACTAGATGGTTTGACAGATGAATCCTACAAACTTTTCAAGGAAGAGATCATCCCAACATTACACATTTTTTAAAAAAGGAGATAAACACTTACAAATTCGTTTTAGAAACCAGTATTACCTTGATACCTAAAGCAGAAAATATATTTTAAGAGGTCAATATTATAGGTCAGTATCGTTCATGAGCATCAGCATAACATGCTGAATAAAACAAAATGGAATCCTATCTATAACTATATAACTTATCTATTTAAGATGTATATCTACCTATTATTATTGCCTAAGCTAGATTTATCCAATACAAGACAGGATCAATATGAAAAAATATATTGATATAATTTGCCCAAAGTTATTAATGGGGACAGTATAATTTCAGTAGACCAAAAGAGTATTTGCTAAATTTGGCACCCATTAATGATTAAATAAAAAAATAAAGTAAAAAAAAATTCTAGAAAACTTGCAAGACAAACGTACCTCATTAAAATGATAAAATATTTGCATCAGTAATCAATGACACAATCATACTTTATGGTGATGGTTGAGGAGAATTATCTTAATATTAAAACATGACAAAGATACAATTTATTAATTTGATTCAAAGTTGTGACTTAAATTCAATGCAAAGTATTAAGACAAAATAAAATGTAAAATGACAGATAAAAAGAAGAAAAACTTATATTATTTTTAGATTATATAATTTTCTAGGTAGAAAATTCAAAAGGAATATTAGAAAAAATAGTAGAATTAATAAGAGGGTGTAGCAAGTTGATGTATATACAACTAATAGACAATTATTTTCATTTCTACATATTAGCATTGATGGTATCTGTAAGTTAAACAAAAGATACCATACCAGCAACAAATATAAAGTTCTTAAAACAAATTTAATAACATATTATAAAAACTCAAATACAGTTTTATTTAAAGTGCTAAAGGAGACCCAAATAAATGGAGAGATATAACATATCAATTGATATGGAGCTTAAATTATTGAAGATGTTAGCTTTTCTCAAGATAATCAAAATCTGAAGATTTTTTTTTACAGATCTAGACTAACTGGACTTTAGGTTCAGAAGAATGAACAAATGAACAAATTCTTAAAGATATTTCTAAAGAAAAACCAGATTGAGAGATTGTCTTATCTGAATGCAATAATTATTATAAAAAGACAGTAATTAAGTCATTGTTGTCTGGTTTATGGCTAAAAAGAATAAAATAATTGAAAGGAGAGCTCAAAACCCAAACCACACTTACAAGGGCATCAGAATGACAGTAGAATTGGCATTGCTGATCAATGGGAATGGTACTGACTCTCAGAAAATTGATGTTCAGAAAATTGGCTACCATTAAAAAAATTAAAAACTAAAACTGAGTCCCTCTGAGCAATATGACCAAAAATAAGTGCCAAATGTATTAAGCAGCTAACTATTGAAAGTTAAAAAAAATAATATTTTAGTATAAAACAGAATATGTTTGTAATATCAAATAAAATATAATAGATGTATTAAGTACAACACTCACAGAACAATCCATGAAATAAGAGATTGATAAATTATACTTCAGTAACATTGAAAACGCAGTATCCCTAATATATAAAGATTATGCATATCAATAATAAAAAGTGAAATATGCCATGAAAAAATGGTCAAAAAACAGGGATAGATCAAAAACAGGGATAGGTAGTTAACAAAGGAAGACAAAAAATATTTAATAAGCATGTGAAGTAGTATCAATCTCAGTAGTAATTAGGAACATGTAAATTGAAATCACAATAATATCTCACTTTATAGTCTTCATATAGACAATTCTTTTAAGTACTTGGCAAAAAGTATTAACAAAATTGTCCTAGTGCATGGAACTTCTCTATTCTGTATATATTGAGACAGCAGCTTTGAAAAATAATTTGACATTATCTTAGAAGTTTTAATATGAATATAGTGCAAAACCCAGAGATAGGTATAGTATAACAGAGTTGGGTTTCTCTACCTGCATATTAGTTAGCTTTTGGGAACATGTAATCTTTGTTGTGAAGAATGTCTTATGCATGTGTGCAGAATGTTTATCAGAGTTGGATCTCTGCCCTGTAGGTGCCAGAAGCATAGTAGCACCCCATCCCCAATAAGGTTTACAAAAATTGTCTCCAGACATTATAAAATTTCCCCTTGGGGGCAAAATTACCCCCATTTAAGAACCACTGGAGTAACAATACTCTTACTCTTGCACTGCAAAATAATATTTATAGTAGTAGGATCATTTGTAACAGCTGTCATTTTTTACAAACTAAATGATCATCTACATCACTTTTTACAAAAGTAAAAGTGAAGGAATTGCAGCTACAGGCATATGTAAATGGATTTTTTCATTCATCAGCTGATTAATTAATAGATACTCATACATAGGTGCCTATATATCTCACAAATGTAAGTGGATAAAAATATATCACAAAGAATGCAGTATAATATCATTTATACACATTTTTTAAAGTATGTCAGATATGCATATGTTTGTAGTAAAACTAAACCAACACATAAGTTTATAATAGACACAAAATAGGGAATAATAATTTATCTTGACAGAGGGGTGAGGACAGAGGGATGTGATTGTAGAGGGGTACATAGTGGGGTTTCAACATTAATAGTTAAAATGTAATACAAAACAATATTTTAAAATTATCTTAAGGGTATTGGTGATTATGGAAGCATTTATTTTATGATTCTTTAAACTTTAACTTAACATTTTGTATTTTCATTTCAGGAAATATTACACAACTTTTAAAAATAACTGAAGCCAAAAAAGAAGAGTTGAGATAGCAGGGAATTGAAGATGTATCTGATATGCATCAGTATAAGCCAACTGTGTGCCAATAACCCCTTAAAGTTTTATTTATATATACTGGACAATATGATAAGCATATATAAAGTATTAATATATTTTCGAAATAAAGAGAAAAGTTATGTTCTATATCCTGCTTTTTAAGAAATCGTGTGGGAATAAAAGAATGTCAACAGAAGATAGTAAATTAAAATGTGCTTTGGTTGTTTTCATTTATTTGGCAAATATTTACGTTTTGAGCACTTACAGTGTGCCAGGCATTGTTTTTGGTATTTAGAATACATAGATGATAAAACAGATATAGACCACTCTTCTAATGAACATTTGTGTAAAAGAGACAGGGAATAAATTTTACTCAACAAAAAATAACTGTTTCATAGTTAATATTACACTTTGTAATTTGGAGAGCTTTAGGAACATGGCAATTCATAATAAATGACAACATGCATGTGTATGTTACTTTACGGTTTACAAAATGCTGATATACATATTATTTTTAAATCTCATGTCTAGTGAATCATACAAGTCAAGCGGAGTTTGTCACTTGCACAGAATTCAGTTAGAGGTATAGAGCCCAACCTAGAATCACTTTTATATGAAAATGATTACAGTCTTTAATACAAAAAAAAAAAAACGCCAGAGTTTCTCTTTTTAAGACATCCAATTCATTATGCATAGAGACACTCCTAGACTATCTTAGGCCATTGTGATCCACGTAATTTTTCAAAAGAGAACGTTTCCATTTAAAAGTTATTACATTTTATGTTTCATTTTTTAGGATATCAGCTTTAGAAGTCAGCATAAAACTGAGCAGCAGTTTGAGGGAGATGGTTTTGCAACAGTAATTTTCACAAACTTTTTTAGTAGATCAATACAAATTAACTCAAAAAGCAGATAACATGGTCTATCACTATGAGCTTGCCAATTAATAGTACTCCCAAGAGTTAAATGATTTCAGTATTCAGGGAAAGAACTAACAATGGGATAGCTTTTTCAAGTTTTTAAAATAAAATTTAGTTTTCCACTCTCACTCTAATATATCTGTGTATGTATTTTCAATGGGCATTCTCATGAACTCCAAATAGAAGGGCATTAAAGTGATGGAAAATGTTTTGAAACCACCAGTGTTAATTACATATAGAAAGATATATAATCGTTCAAGTCTAGAGAATATATGTTATATCTGAAAGCACTAAGATCCATCACAAAAGGAACAAGATCTTCTGAGATCTATATTCTCTAGTATTCAAAGTGATTTCTAGAGGTAATTTTTGTTTGGAAAATACTATCATAATTACTATGTAATGACAAATAAGCCTCAAAAAAGGTCTGGCATTGATAGTTTAAAACTGAAAATCTTAGATCTAATTTTCAAACTTCTAGTGTTAAAAAAGCCATATAAGTTGACCCTAATTTACTTTCCCAGTTTCATTTTTAACTGTTCTTTTTGAAACTTTACTCCAGGCAAACTGATTGAATTGCTATCTTCTGACAAAATTTATTTCTTTTTATCTCTATGCCTTTTTTTCAAAACACTCCTATTTGGGATGACCCTACCATTCTCTCCCCAAATCATGTTCCCACTATCACTGTGACTTACAAAAGCTTAATGCTTCTTAAAGTTGCTACTGCCATCTATTTCCTGGAATGGAAGTGTGCGTCTTTCATTTGGCACAAGACAGAACATCTAGTGTTAGTGCCTTTCCAGTATAAAATGGAAGAGGATTCTGTACATGTCACTCAGCATTGTTGGTCTGAAGTCATTTGCTCTTGGAGAAGGCAATACCACAGATTTCTATCATGCACATTAAAAAAAAAATAAGCCATTCTCTGATAACATATCCTCTTTGAGTCCATAACGATTTTTCACCATTTTCCGTGTTAATATGTAGGCTATCTCTAATTTCATATTCACTTTTTACATGGAGAAGAGATGCAAGTGCCAAGAAATCTAGAAAGGCCCAGAAAATTACAGTACTGATTAATAGAAGCCAGCTAGGTCAGGTGCTCATGAGCAGACACCAAGCGTTTCTCAAGTAATGGCTTAAAATTGTAGTGGTACAAAAATGCATCCCAACTTTCCAAATAATAGGAGGGATTACGATGACGTGTTATGTGGGAGTCTTACAGAGGCAAGGGATTGTGGAATGTAGGAAAATGTATTTGTTGGAACTTTATAAATCTTGGTCAAAAATTTACATCAGTATATAGTCCTAAATTGTTGACTGTTCTCTTTCTTGTGACAGTTTCATGAGTGACAGCTTTATTTCATAAACAGCTTCATGAAAATATTAAAACCTTTCAAGTTAAAGCAAACCACACTGGTGTTTTACTGTCTTGAAGTTTCTCAAGGGCTCGAAAATACTGCAGCTGCTCAAAGAAATATCCTGACACTGACAACCTTTTACTTTGTAGTTATCTGTTTTCACAACTTGTTTCTCTTCCTACACTGTCAACTCTGGGTGAGCTTTGATAGGGAATGAAATTTCTGAATTTACCTTCTTTATTTCTGAAACCTATTTTGAAAATTATGAGCTAAGAGTATACGGAGACTAGATAGAAAGCACAAATTATTGTTTTGTTGAACCAACTTTAGTAATAGATTTCCTTCACAGAAAAAAAAAATACGTGAAACTTCTCCATCAATTCTTCAACGTTATTTTAACTGTCAGCAAGGACTCTTGGGAGTAAAACTCTGCTCCTCAATATGTTCTGTACTTTCTGTGACTCAGTTCTTGCCTCAACGAAAGAACATTTTTCATTCTGAAGACCTCACATTTGAAATTTTTAAATTAAATTAAATAATATTATGAGCAATGGCAATTTTATTTTTTCCAATACCCTATCTTCCAGAGTTTTTAAACTGGACAAAGAGGGATTCCCTGACTGCAGTGGGATGTGGACCAGGACATTCTTCCCAATTCTTCTCTTGACTTCATAGCAGAAGCCCAGTACATACCTTCTAATCTAGTTACAACTATCCAGTCTCATACCTCCAAATCCATGTTGGAAGGAGTGAAAAGATGTCCTAGAGCTCTGTGCTTCTTATGTGAATCTCTTCCTTCCCTGTCAACATTTATTTGATCATTTATCTTAAGATCATCAAAATAAATGACTTTAAAACCATTATCTTAGTATACAATAATTACCATGAGAGGGCCAGTATTGCTCAGGATTCTAATCTGCATATCGTTCTGGGGCTGAAGGGGCAGGCACCATCCTGTACCTTCCTTCACTCCCTACATTATTTTTACCCACGTCACCAAGTGATAAAATAATATTTCAACCCATGTTTTGCTTATCTTTCTCCATGAGAATGAGGGCAATTTTTGTCTACTTTGTTTACTTCTGAATTCCCAGAGCCTAAACTAGCACATGCTCAATAAATTTTTGTCAAGTTAATAAATGACTGTTTCATCATAATAAGAAAAGCAAACGACAATGAGCTCCCTGACAGAAGGGATTGTCTCAATCTTCGCAGAGCCTCGTTTCTGTAGCATCTAGTATTAACTACACTTGCATAAATGGTAGCTTGGCAAATTATTATTGAACTTAATTATTGCTATTAAACTTAAAGTCCCATATTCCTCAACTAGTTTAGCAGTGCCTTGCTTATTTGTAATAACTGTTCAAAACCTGTTTGTTAAGTGATGGGTAACCACTTCTTTCTTCAATTCTTTTGCAATGGCCTAGTTGTTTGTTCTACTGCAAAGGTAATTACAAGAATTTTAGACAACATGCTTTCTCCATATTCTTTACCCTACATAAAACTGTTTAACTCCCTACATTTGTAGTGCTCGTCCCTACCCAAAGCACTCATACTGTTAATGACATAACATAGGTGTGTTGTCAATATCTCATACTGAACTGAAATCAAAATCGATAGTGTCTCTTTCATTTTTCAATTCTTTGTGTGAAATCCAGAGCAAGTCTTCTTTTTTTCTCTATCAAGCTGGGATATATCACACCATTTTATGTGAGCATTTCCATCTCCTGTCTATATTTTGGGTATCTTCCTGCACCAGAATTTGTCCTCCAGAAAGTACTCCAATTTAGGTGCCAGACAACCGGGTACCAACAACAGAAAGAGAAATATACAATAAAAACTTAAACATCTCACCTTTGGAACTTGGAACTTGATTGTTTTAGTGTTAGAATGCAGTTGCTACAGTGGCAGGGAACTTGTTAAGGAGAGGACCCATAATATTGGCTCTATTCACCAATATTTGAGGGAAAAAATAAAAATTAAAAATGTCTGTTTTCCTTTCTATTCACAAGAAATTGGTTTCTGCCGTAGATTCCCAGTCTCATCACATTGAGTCACTTAAGGGAGTAAATTGGATATCTGTGTTACATGTATGAGGTCTTTAATGGAGAGATCATCACTTTGGGGTATACTGTCATAATTGCATCAGAAATACTCACATTGTGTTAGAAAAAAAAGAAGCCTCAAGCTGAGTTCCAATTGCCAGATGATAATTTCATAATACTACCTTAGTAATATGAAGCAATTATTTTCACTATTTTTTCCAAACCATTTTCCCTTCGATTTTATCTTTACCTTTTCTCAACATGAAAAGATTTATGTACAAAAGGAAAAATAGGACTATTACAGACTATTTTCTCTGGCTATCATACTACATTTTCAAATTTTTCTCAAAGCCATATTTTGCCTTAAGATATTTTTATATAATCTTTATAGCTTTTTCATTACAATTTTATTTTATGCAGACCGATCCAAAGATTTTTTTTTTCTCCATATAGTCACCCCTTTATATCAAATATTTAGATTCACTTAATATACTCAGGGCATTCATTAATTTATTCTGTAAAAATCTACTTAGTACCAACTGTTTTGTTGGTACAACACTAGGAACTATTTTAAAAGACACCAAAGTGGAGAGACATTCCCAATTTCAGTAGCTTTCAGTTTAGTAGAGAGAATTGATGTTTTAGAAATAAATATGCCGAATGAATGTAGGCAGAGGGTGGGATTACTAAGGAGTAAAAGATTACTTTATTTGGGGGACAGCATCAATTAACCATAGAACTAAGTGATAAAAGATAGGTAAGGGGTTCCAGGCAGACAGAGGCAGGTGGAGCCTGTGGTGCAACAAAAGGGATGACGAGAGTTATAGCTGGATCAGTTGACAAAAAGTACTTTGTGTACCATAATAAAGAGTTTGGACTTTATTGCACAGGGAAATAGATTGATGAGTCTTTGAAAAATTTACCAACCTGACTAAAATATTTGAAAGTAATAAGGAGGCTCATCCTGGGGCACAATAATATCAATAAGGGTACCCAATCTCAAACCAGAAGAATTGGGGTCGAAGGGGAGGGCCAAATTTTACCTGTACGATGACCACGTATGTACCTAACCTTGAAATGTACCCAACATCTTTAAAATAAAATAAAAAAAGAAAGTTCGTCCTGATGACAAGGAACTAGAACAAGACTACAGGGAGAGATTATTATTATTATTATTGTTGTTGTTATTGCTCTTGTAATCGTTTATGCAATGATGATACTGACATAAATGATTTTTCTTTTGTTATCCATTTCTAATCCATAATCACAGCCATTTCACTATTTCAATAGCTGAGGTCTGGACGAAGGCATAGGTCAATAATGAGAGTGAAGTCTTGATTTGCTGATATCTCCAATTGCTGCAATTTAGCCTTCAATACCATTGGCTCTCATATGTCAAATAGCCAGTCTTGTCACTGAGGGTATTCCTCAAAGGTTTTTTGGGAAAGTCTTGTGCATCTTGAGGCTCTAGTTTAAAAACCTGGTGGTTAGATCACCAAGGCAAGCCCACTTAATTGACTAATTTCTGACTTCACTAAAAAACATTTTTTGCTTTCAACTTTCTAACTCCAAGGAAAAAATACTTCAGTAATTTCAAGGTGGAAGGGAACATTTTGAATTGCAGGACTATGATCGGTGGTACCTCCAGTGGGAGCTTTGAACTATGAAGAGGAGAACCAAGCACAGATTTAAGTAATGCATGGATATGGTGTTGACATACAGCTGGCAATGATATTACATGTATTGCTTCGTTGTAGTTTTTTCAGCAAGCAGAGAGGTGGTTTGCTAAAACTTGCTAAAGTTTTACATAAAACATAACCTCTCTACAATAATAGTCCTGGGCAGAGTTGATCTCAAGTATATCATATCATGTCAATACAAATGCAAAGGGAGTGGGTTCAGTAAATAGTCACCAGCTTCAGAAATATTCTCAAGAGGATAGTTTGCTCAGTTCAACACATTCTGCTTTGCATAGGTGAAACAATTTTTTTTCAATTTTTCTCCTGTCCACTCAATTAGTTCAGGCTCCACTCCATCTTTTACAAAAACCGTTTTTGTTAATCATTTTGTGATTACCCTACTAGACCATGAGCACTTATAACTAATAACTATGTTTATTTGCTTTTTTGTCTCCAGTGTCTAGGATACCTTTTGGCACCCAATGACTGTAAATGAATTTTTTAAAATGTAATTTATTTGGTCATTTTTAAATTTTTCATAATATATTCTTTAGTAAGTAATCAGCTTGCATGGAATAACTCTTTTTATCACCAGAACGTTTGACAGACAATGAAGTGAGCGTGTTTCTATCCCTTTGTTTCTAGCACATAGCAGATGCTCCATACACATAAATTGACAAACCTATGAATAAAATGTTATGATGATCTCTTTGGTAACTGCATTTTAAGAAGAAAGACGCTGATTTCAACCTTATAATTATTAGAAAATTATTATATTTAGTTTATGGTAAATATAGGGCAAGTTTGAAATTGAGTGCAAGGCTGAATGTTTAAAATTGTACTTCAATTAAATGTATTCACTTCTGATGCATCATTATGAGTTATGAATAAAACTGTTCTGTACAAGAAGTGAACTATTTCAATTATTGAAAAACTCTTACTGGAACATATTAGCCACTAAGTAGGAAAGTCACTTTGCTAATTAGTCCCCATTACAATACTTGCAATGTACACATGCATGCATGCACACGCACACACATCTTTCTAAACCTGAAAAGTTCTTTGATTTTTAATAAGTTCCTAAATATGACTTTATTTATGTAGTAATTAAATTTGTCAATTCATTTGAAAATATAACTTTAAATGTACATAAACAAACATATTTACAGAATAAAATGTATGTACAAAAGTAAAGCATTAAAATACCCTACAACCCAATGAACCGATTACATATCTACACCTATAATTACACTAATAATAAGATTATAACTGTATTATTGGACAGCTTGCACTTTCACTTAATTTTAAGCTACCATATATTTGCAAAATAGCATAATGTTAAGCTTCCAAAGCTTGGCATTTAAAAGACCTTGTTTTCAATTTGGGGGCAAGTCAAATATTATTTCTGATTATCCAATTTTTCATTGGCAATATGGAAACAAAATTAGTTTCTAGTGTTGTTGTGATGAATAAGTGAAATAATGCAAACAAGACAGCAACATATAAAAATAATGAACAAATGTTAGCTAGCTACATAGTTTTTCATTATTTTGTAATATTTTTTGAAGTATAGCACATCTTAATTTATTTAACTAGTCCAAAGTCAATAAAACTAGCATCTAATCACTTTCAGTTTTTTTCAATATTAGAAGCAAATTATATGATAAATATTGTTGCATATTGATAGGTGTCTATTTGCCTGGATATTTTCATAGGATATACTGCTAGAAATAAAATATTAGAGTCAAAGTGTATTAATGCTTTTAAGATATTTTATTTTGCTGTATTTTCCTGCAGACTGACTGTAACAACTTACATAACAACCAGCAAAGTGTAAGAGTATTCATTTCCTCCACAATTTTGTCAGCAATGAATACTTGTCATTAAAAACCCTGACAATTGCATAGAAAAGAAAATGTATCTCTAGTTTTAATTTACATTTTATTACTAGTGAGTTTTATTGACAATTTTTATTTATTATCTTGTATCTGTCTTTTATATATTTTGTCCATGCTTCTTTTTATCTCTTATATATTTTGTCCATTTTTCTCTTTATGTATTTTTTTAAATCTTGTACATATCTTTTACAAATTAAGGTTTTACGGACTTTAAATACACTGTAAAATTTTTCTAAGCTAGCTTTTTTACTTTGAAAACATTTATGTCTGTACTCTGACATTATTTATTATTTAATTTTTTTATTTTAGATTCGGGGGTACACGCGTATTAATTACATGGACATATTATGTAGTGGGAGTTGGGTCTCAGGTGGCCCATTCCCCAGATAGTGAATATTGTGCCCCATAGGTAAGTTCTGAATCCTAGTCCTTCTTCCCTGCTGTATTAACGTCCCTAGTGCCTATTATTTCCAACTTTGTGACTGTTTAGTTCCCACATATGAGTGAGACCATGTGGTGTTTGGTTTTCTGTTTCTCTGTCACTTTTCTTAGGATGATGATCTCCAGATCAATCCATGTTGCTTCAAAGGACATGATTTATTCTGTTTCTATGGCTGTATATTTTTCCATGGTGCAAACATACCACACTTTTCATTATCTACTGATCTGTTGATGGGCATTTCGATTGATTCCACATCTTTACAATTGCGAATTGTGCTGTAATGAATACATGGGTGCAAGTACCTTTGTTATGTAATGACCTCTGTTCCTTAGGGTAGTTACCTAGTAGTGGGATTGCTGGAGCAAGTGGTAGATCTACTTTTAGTTGAGTAATCTCCATACTACTTTCCATAGAGGTTGTACTAATTTACACAGTCACCAACAGTGTATGATTGCTCCCTTTTCTTTGTATCCATGGCAGAATCTATTTATTTATGTATTTATTTATTTATTTATTTATTTTTGATAATGGCCATTCTGACTGGTGTAAGGTGGTATCTCATTGTGGTTTTAATTTGCACTTCCCTGGTGATGAGTGATGTTGAACATTTTTTCATACGTTTGTTGATCTTATGTATATCATCTTTTGAGAGATGTCTCTTCATGTTGCTTGCCCACTTTTTAATGGGGTTATTTTCTTCTTGTTGATTTGTTTGAGTTATTTGTAGATTCTGGATATTAGTCCTTGTCAGATGTCTAGTTTGCGAATAGCTGCTCCCAGTCTCTAGGTTGACTATTTATTATGTTAATTATTTCTTTTGCTCTGCAGAAACATTTTAGTTTAATTAAGTCCCATTTTTGTTTTAGTTGCATCTGCTTTAGGGGTTTTAGCCATAAATTATTTGCCTAGGCCAATGTTTGTAAGACATTTTTCTAGGTTGCATTCTAGGATTTTTATGGCTTCAGGTCTGACATTTAAGTCTTTAATCTCCCTTGAGTCAATTTTTGTATCTGGGGACATAGAGATAAAGTTTCATTTTTCTGTATTTAGCTATTCAGGTTTCCCAGCACCATTTGTTGAATAGAGTGTCCTTGTCCCTCTATGTTGTCTGCTTTGTCAAATATCTGTTGGTTGTAGATACTTGGGTTTATTTCTGGAATTTTTATTTTTTTCCATTGGTCAAAGTGTCTGCTCTTGTACCAGTACCATGCTGTTTTGATAACTACAGTCTTGTAGTATAATTTGAAGTCAGGTAATATGATGCCTCCAACTTTGTTCTTTTTCCTTAGAATTTCTTTGGTTACTCTTGCTCGATTTTGGTTCTATATAAATTGTAGGACTTTTTTTCTAATTCTATGAAAAATGACATTGGTAGTTTGATAGGGATTATATTGAATAGATTACTTTGTGTTATATGGTCATTTTAATAATGTTTATTCTTCTAATCCATTAGCATGGGATGTGTTTCCACTTGTTTGTTTTCTCTGCAATTTCATACATAAGAGTTTTGTAATTCTCCTTCTAGAGGTATTTCTCCTCCTTGGTTAAATATATCCCTAAGTATTTTGGCTTTATGACTGCTATTGTAAATGGAATTGAAATCTTGATTTGAATCTCATCTTGGTCGCTACTGGTATACAGTAGTGCTACTGAATAGTGTGTGTTGATTTTGTATCCTGAAACTTTACCGAAGTCATTCATCAAATCCAGGAGTCTTTTGGAGGAGTCTTCAGGGTTCTCTAGGCATAAGATCATATTGGCTGATTGCAGAGTGTTTGATGTCTTATTTTCCAATTTGGATACCCTTTATTTTCTTGTCTGATTTCTCTGGCTAGGTATTCGAATAATACATTGAATAGTAGTGATGAAAGTGAACATCTTTGCCTTGTTCCAGTTCTGAGTGGGAATGTGTTCAATTTTTCTCCATTCAGGATGACATTGGCTGTGGGTTTGTTGCATATAGCTTTTATTATTTTAAGGAATGTTCCTTCTATGCCTATTTTGCTGAGAATTTTTAATCATAAAGAGAAACTAGATTTTATCAAATGCTTGTTCTGCATTTATTGAAATGATCATATGATTTTTTAAAATTCTGTTTATGTTGTTGATCACATTAATTGACTTGTGTAAATTGAACCATGCTTGCATTCCTGAGGAAATACTCATTAGGCCATGGTGTATTTTTTTAATGTGCTGTTGAATTCAGTTTACTAACATTTTGTGGAGAATTTCTCCATCTATGTTCATAAAAAATATTTGTCAGTAGTTTTATTTTTCTGTTGTTGTGCCTTTTCCTGACTTTAGTATCAGAGAGATACTGACCTCCTAGAATGAATTAGGGAAGTTTCCCTCCTCTTCAATTTTGTGGTGTCGCTTTAGTAAAATTAATAACAGTTCTTCTTTGAAGTTCTGATAGAATTCAGCCTTGAGTCCATCAGGTCCTAGAAGTTTTTCTGTTGGGAGACTTCTAATTAGTGTTCAATCTCACTACTCATTACTTGTTTGTTCAGAGTTTCTATTTCTTCCTGATTCAAGGTTGGAGAGTTGTATGTTTCCAAATATATATTCATTTCCTCCAGATTGTCTAGTTTGTTAGCATGAAGGTGCTTATAATAATCTTGAATAATATGTTGAATTTTCTTGATTTTTTTTTCATTTCTAATTGGGTTAATTTGTTTCCTAATTAATCTAGCTAGTGATCTATCATTTTTTAATATTTTTTCAAAGAACCACATTTTTCTTTCATTGATCTTATGTATTTATTTTATTTCAATTTCTTTAGTTCTCTTCTGATCCTCATTGCTTCTTTTCTTCGGCTACCTTTGGGTTTGGTTTGCTTATGTTTTTCTAGTTACTTGATGTGTGATGGTATGTTGTTGATGTGTGATCTCTCAGTCTTATTAATATAGGCCTTAAGTGTTGTAAATTTTCCTCTGAGCAAAGCTTTGGCTATGTCCCAAGGGTTTTGATAACTTGTTTCATTGTTATCATTCATTTCAAGGAATTTTAAAATCTCCATCTTGATTTCATTGTTGACCCCAAAATCGTTCATGAAAATATTGTTTAACTTCCATGTCTTTTTTGGTTTTGTGAGTTCTTCTTGAAGTTAAATTCTATTTTTATTCCCCTGCAGTCTGAGATGGTGCTTGATATAATTTCTATTTTTCTGAATTTATTGAGACTTGATTTGTGCCCTATCATATGGTCTATTTTGGAGAATGTTCTCTGTGCGGATTAAAAAAATGTATATTCTGTAGTAGTTTTGGGGTGGAATGTTCTGTAGATGTCTGCCAGTTCCAATTCCTCTAAAGTCCCATTTAACTCTAATGTTTCTTTCTCGACTTTTTGCCTTGCTGATCTGTTTATTACCGTCATTGGAGTACTGAAGTTCCCTATTTTTTTGCTATTCCATTTTTAGGTCTAGCAAAATTTGTTTTATCATTATATAATAGTCATCTTTTTTCAGTTGTTAATTTAAAATCCCTTTTGTCTGATGTGAGCATGACTAGTCCTGCTTGTTTTTGGTTTTTATTTTCATGGAATGTTGTTTCCCTCCTGTTTACCTTAAGTCTATAGGAGTCTGTGAGTTAAGTGTGCCTCTTAAAGGTAGCAGATATTTGAATTGTGTTTTCTTATCCATTCTGCCAATCTATATATTTTTAGTAGGGCACTGATACCCTTTACATTGAGAGTTAATAATGATATGTAAGGTACTATTCTATTCATCTTACTGGTTGTCATCCAGTTGCTTTATCTTTTTTTCTTTTCTTTTCTTCTATTATGTCGATGTACCATAAAGTCTATGGACTTTATTATTCCCAGCATTTTTCAACTGTTGTATTTCAACCTTTAGGACTCATTTGAATATTTCTTGTAGAGTTGGTCTAGTGGTGATAGACACGTTCAACATTTACTTTTCTGCAAAGGACTTCATTTCTCCTTCATTTGGAAAACTTAGTTTTGTGGGATACAAAATCCTTAGCTGGGAGTTATTCTGTTTCAGGAGACTGAAAATGGGATGCCAATCCATTCTGACTTGCAGAGTTTCTTCTGAGAAGTCTGCTGTTAGTTTAATAGGTTTACCTTTGCAAATTATTTGATGCTTTTGTCTCACTTCTTTTAAAATTCTTTCCTTTACATTAACTTTGTATAGTCAGAAAATTATATGTCTTGGGGAATGTCTTTTTTGAAATGAATCTTTGAGAGCTTTTGGGGCTTCTTCTATCTGTTTAGGTCCCGGGCAAGGCCAGGGAAGTTTTCCTCCATTATTGCCTAAAATAGGTTTTCCAAATCTGTTGCTTTTTTTTCTTCCTCAGGAACAACTATAAATCTTAAGTTTTTACATTTTAAATAATCCTATATTTCTTCAAGACTTTGTTCCATTCTCTTCTTTCTTTTCTTTTTTCTTTTTTTTAATCATTGTTTGACTGGCTTAATTAAAGAGGCTTGTCTTCAAGTTCTGAGATCTTTGTTCTGCTTGTTCTAGTCTACTATTATGATTATTTGTATACCTAACCCTTAACTATACCTGACAATTTTAACATAAATAGATGAATAAATAAATAAAACTTTCCACTGCATTTTGTACATCCCTAAATGTTTCTTTCATTTCCAGAATTTCAGCTGTTTTAAAAGATGTCCATTTCTTTAGATAATTTTTAATCAGTGTCCTGAATAGTGTTCTTTTCATTTATTTACGGTGTTTTTCAGGTTTATTTTTGTTTTTTTTTTTTTTAGTTGGAGTCTCACTCTGTTGCCCAGACTTGAGTTAAGCGGCCGCTCCCGGCCACCGCAGCCTCGATCTGCTGGGCTCCGGCGATCCTTCCGCCTCAGCCTTCCGAGTAGCCGGAATTACAGGCACCCGCTACCATGCCCGGCTGATTTTTTTATTTTATGGTAGAGATGAAGTCTCACCAAGTTGCCCAGGCGGGTCTCGAACCCAGGAGCTCACGCAATCCACTCACCTCAGCCTCCCAAAGTACGGGATTACAGGCTGAGCCACCAAGCCCGGCGCTTTTCAGTTTTATTCTTAAGTTCCTTAGCCAATTCATCATCAAACTTTTGAATTCTTTGTCTAGAATTTCAACAATTTCATTTGACTTAGGGTTTGTTGCTGAAGAGTTGGTGTGACATTTTGGGGTGTTGGAAAACTCTGGTTTTTCATATTGTCAGAATTATTTTTCTGGTTCCTTCTCATTGGGTAGATGTTTTCTTTTCATTTGTGGTTGGCAGGAGGCTGACCTAGGCACTATAGGGTTTCTTTGGTTAAATACAATGTCTGACAATTAAGTTCATGAAATTGTCAGTGTGTGCTTACATTGGCAAGACTGTACAAACAACTTGGTAAAGTCTCATAACTTTGGTACATCAGTGTACCACAGCTGTGTTCATGTCAACCTATGCTTAGGGTTTGTTGCATGTTTTCTTATGCCATCGCAAGAATATCAGAGCTTGAGTTAAAGCAATAAACAAACATTAAATTTCTTTTTAATCCTGGCAAGAGTGTAAGTGAAATCAGGGACATGCTAGTCCAAGTTTATAGGGATAATGTCATGAAGAAAACAACAGGGTACAATGAATTATGTTTTTCTGAGGGGAGAAAAAGCATCACTAATGGAGAGAGGTCAGGATGGCCAATAATGAAGAGAATAATGAAAACATTGCAAAAATTCATTTTATTGTGCATCAAAATCATTGGCTGACTGTGAGAAGTATAACAGACCAAATATATATCAATAGAGAAATAAAAAATCTTAACTGAAAATTTTGGTATGTGAAGTTTGTGCAAAAATGGTCCTGAAGGAGCTCTTGCTTTATGACAATGCACCACCTCACACAGCACTGTCTATGAGGGAATTTTTAACCAGGAAACAAATAACTGTATTAAAACACCCTTCCTACTCAACTGATTTGGCCACCAATGACCTTTCTTTACCCAAAGAAAAAGGAAATATTGAAAGGAAGACATTTTCATAACATTCAAGACACCAAATATGATATCAGCTTAGATGGTCTTTCCAGAAATAGTTCCAAAATTGCATTATTGAGTGGAGTAGGCACTGATGTTGGTAAATAGCTTCCCAAGGGAAGTACTTTGAAGGTGACTGTATTGATATCCCACAGTGTGGTATGTCGTACTTTTTCTAGAGTGAGTTGTTGAACTTAAATTTAGTACTTGTATAGCATTGTCACGGTGACTTTGTCAATTGCCAGATGCGGTAGCCCTGTGCTGTATACCTGCATTGGCTCATGGCATCCTGAGTGTCCATTTTAGCTTGGAAAATTTTGTGTGGGAGAAAGCCAACTATGACAGTGGCTGTAAGTTCCTCCTTGGAGAGTGTTTCTCCAAGAAAGTATCCTGCCAGTCTCGGCCAAGGGTAGGATTCTGGGGGTTTCCCAAGTTTTCTGTTTTGAACCTTCTGGTTTTGTGCAGGGGAAAGAAGATAGAGAACTTTTTGTGCACACTTAGCTGTCATAGGGGGATTTAGGAGGGAATCCCAGGACACCGAAGTAATGCTGTTGTACAGAGCAGAATCAGAAGTCTTCACAAAGGGAATAAGTGTCCCACTTGGCTCCTGCCTTGGCCTCAGACAATCTGTGATGTGAATATCAGAATGCTGCTGGCCTCAGAGCCTCAGGTGTTCTCACACAACTAGTACAGACAGTAACAGTCTGCAACCCTGGAGTTTGTTCTTGGGTTTTGTTCCCTCTCTAACTGTTTGGAAAGCATCCACTCTACCCCATAAGGATTGAGTTCCTGAGAACTGGTGGCTGGAACTGCTCTATGCTTTTTTCCTGTAATACTCAATGGCTGATCATAGCTCTGGGGAAGGGTGTTTCCTTCAGGGTATGGGGTCCCACAAGGCTCATGGATCCTGCAAGTTTGTGGCAGGAGACTATAACTCCTGAATTTCCATCGCTAACCTTTCCCTTTGCGTCAGGAGGCTGGTGGTGGACTGTGTAGTGCAGAAGAGTGTTTGGACAGTTCTTGCCCAGGTTGGTATATTGCTTCCTTCTTCTTTGCTGTAAGTGGTTATTATCTCTCCTTTAGAGACTCATGGGGCATCCTGCTGGATTCGTTCCTCTCTGGGTCCTGAGGAAATCTTTATCTTGGTTCATTCCATAGGAGGATCTCACTCTAGCTGTCTCAGGTCAGCCTTCTTAATCCCTCCTCTACTATTTACGGTCGTTTTTTTTTTTTTTTTTGAGTTGGAGTCTCGCTGTCACCCAGACTGGAGTGCAGTGGCCGCTCCCGGCCACCGCAGCCTCAACCTGCTGGGCTCCGGCGATCCTTTCTTCTCAGCCTTCCAAGTAGCTGGAACTACTGGCGTGCACTACCACGCCCGGCTAATTTTTGATTTATTGTAGAGATGAGGTCTCGCCAAGTTGCCCAGGCGGGTCTCGAACCCCCGGGCTCAGGCAATTCACTCACCTCAGCCTCCCAAAGCATGGGATTACAGGCTGAGCCACCGATCCTGGCTATGGTGTTTTTGATAGACATATATTTTAAAACATTTGAGTCATTGGCAAAAAAAATCTCTTAATTAATTGCATTGACTTCAGACAGAAAAACCCTAAAGATTTTTATTTACCATAATTTTCAATATTTCTTACAAAACCTTCCCCTACACATATGTTTGGAATATTATAAGTCACAACAGAACCTTCGTAATACACTGATACTTCTTTTCATCTAGTATATTTTTTTCTAATGATAAAATGAGCAATTTTATTATAACATGTCTACAAGTTCATCATGTTCTTGGCATTAACAAATCATCGGTTCAAGTTAAATACCAAGGAATAGACTTGCAAAGAACAAGGCTTTTATCACAAAACTCATCATAATTGAATCTGCCCCTGTCAGCACTGACACTTTTTACTATAGCAAAAATAATTTCTCTACATTGTTTACAACTGTATCACCCTATAGTACACTTAAAATTATGAGTTTTCAACCATGGCCCATTTATTCATTTGTTCAGCAAATATATACACTAAATTTCTGCTGTTCTCCAAAGCACTATGCAAGGCACTGAATTAAAGTCACAAACAAGACAAGTAAGACCCCTGACCTCAGCAAGATTATAATGTTTTACAATTTAGGAATCACATAGAATGCAATTTGTTTGACGTTTAGAAAGAAAAAGCAAAAACAAAATACAAAATAACTCTTGGATTTCTAAGGACTTCACTTAAATTTGCACTCACTATATATCAAATAAAGTTCTACTTGTTTTATATACATATATATTAACTAATTTAATGTTCCCACCAACAAAGAGACAAGTGCTATTAAATTATTGCCATTTTATTTTTTTATTTTTTTTATATATATAATATTTTTTTATTGTGATATTGAGGGGTAAAGTTAAGGGTTAGGTACACATATATATCTCGTTCAGGCACCCTTGTTGATAAGGAGTGTCCCCCCATCCCCAGACAGGTATTTACTGCCATTAATCACTTCCCTTATCCCTCCCCCCCATAGTTTCCCACCACTGTCAGTCATTTTCTTGCGGTAATACGTTGGATGATCAAGGTCTATTCTATGAGTGAGAACATGTGGTACTCAGTTTTTTGTTTCTGTGAGAGGTCACTCAGTATTATAGACTCTAGTTCCATCCAGGTTGATACAAAATTCATGATTTCATTCTTTTTTATGGCTGTGTAGTATTCCATTGTGTATATGTACCACATTTTTTAATCCAGTCCTCTTTCGATGGACAGCAAGTTTGCTTCCAGGTTCTTACTATTGTGAATAATGCTGCAATAAATATACGAGTGCAGGTATCTTTTTTATAAAGTGATTTGAGGTCTTCAGGGTATATTCCCAGTAGGGGGATCATGGGGTCCTGTGGGAGGTTGGTGTTTAGAGCTTTTAGGAATCGCCACAATGCTTTCCACAGAGGTTGCACTAGTTTACTCTCCCACCAACAGTGTAGAAGTGTTCCCTTTTCACCACATTCTCTCCAGAAACTGTTATTTTTTGAGTTATTGATAATTGCCTTTCTGACTGGAGTTAGGTGGTATCTCAGAGTGGTTTTGATTTGCATCACCCTGATGATTAGTGAGGTTGAACATGTCTTCATGTGTCTGTTGGCTGCTTAGATGTCTTCCTTTGAGAAGTGTCTGTTCATATCTTTGGCCCATTTTATAATGGGGTTGTTTGTTTTTTTCTTTGCCACCCATGTAAGTTCCTTGTAGATCCAAGATGTTAAGTGTTTGTCAGACCGGGAGTTGGCAAATACTTTTTCCCAGTATGTAGGCTGTCTCCCTGCTTTCTTGATGGTTTCTTTGGCTTGTTAGTTTGATGAGGTCCCACTTTTCTATCTTATCTCTTATGGCCTGTGG
>CAUYQG010224997.1:0-12205 GCA_963574415.1 Tarsius wallacei | reverse complement strand
AGAAGTTGTATTCGTCTGCACTCCCACCAGCAGTGTAGAAGTGTTCCTTTTTCTCCACATCCTCGCCGGCATCTGTTGTTGTTTGTTTTATTAATGATGGCCATTCTTACTGGGGTTCGGTGGTATCTCAATGTGGTTTTGATTTGTATTTCTCTGATGATGAGTGAGGCTGAGCACTTTTTCATGTGTCTGTTGGCTGCCCGTATCTCTTCTTTTGAGAAGTGTCTGTTCATGTCTTTTGCCCACTTTTTAATGGGACTATTTGTTTTATTCCTTTTGGCACATTTGAGTTCCTTGTAGATCCTGGATGTTAGGCCTCTATCAGCTATACAGTTGGCAAATATTTTTTTCCCATTCTGTGGGCGGTCTCCCTGCTCTCTTGATGGTTTCTTTGGTTTTGCAGAAGCTTGTCAGTGTGATGCGGTCCCACTTCGACTCAGATTTTCAACTATGTGCCTCCAAGTAAACATCCTCCCGTGACAGCTCGGATGAGACATCTAAAACAGGACAGTGCCACTGTCCACTAGACCTCCCCTTCTCAGGTAAAAAACCTGGCATCATTTTTGATACAGCCCTTTCTCTTGCCCTCTAAATCGCTGGATTCTGCGTGTGTCTCCTTTTCATGGGTCTTGACACTTACCCCCGTTCTGCTCCCTTTGACAACGTCCAGTTGGAGCCTTCCGTATTTCCCTGGGACTGGTGGTGTGAATTTCAAAGCTGTGGCCTCTGAATCGGTCTCCTTCCATTTCTTGTTCATCTTGTCATCCTTGCCGGACTAACATTTGTAAAATACAATCTAAATCACGTAACACTCTCAGTTGCTGGCAAGTGCTTTCTCATGGATGACTGAACTCCTCGGTGTTTCATCCACGGTTGGTCGCCACTGGCCCTGACACACGCCACAGCGCTTAGGAAGGAGTAGGCACTCCATAACAAAGGGTCCCTCCTCCATTTTCTTAATGGATGAAGCGAACAAACTGCCCTCCTGGTCTGGGCTTCCTCTCCACTGACACCAACGACATTCCCTGAGCACTCTGAGCATGCTCCGCCTCGTGCTTCCTTCATTCCGTTTCCTAGCTACCATGGCCTTTTTGTTTTGTAGTTTTTGAACATGTTGTCTTGTTGGGAAGTTCCCAAGAACTCTGTGGGAAGACACTTGACTAACAATTTACTGACTAGGAATCTAGCATCCAGAGAGGCCCATGGTCACATGATTCGTGGTGACAAAGGTGGTTTAGAACCAGCAGTACTTTTCCCAATAGGTCATAACAGTCCTGTTTCCCCTCCCTGTGTCTTGGTGGGGTTCTCTGGAAACTTCGGCTCCTGATCTCCAACCCTGAAACACACACAGGTACCACTGAGACTGTTTTTGGTCACTAGATTTTCTCCTAAGTTAACTGATGTGTCTAGGCCTTAAATATGCAGTTGGTTGTTACAAGGCTGTGACTGAAATGTTAAAATGTGACTGGCTTTAGCTACATATTTTAAAACAAATGTAGGGATTACTTGTACCTGCACAGTCCAGACCTTTAATGCTTGGACAACCAGATAAGACTCAGAACTAAACCAGCTGGCTGCACTAAAAACTCTGGCCACAAGACCAAAAAGGGTCCTCGGGGTAGCCCAAGGCAACAAGACACGGTAGGAGCCAGGCGCTTTCAAGAGAAGGCAGGCAGAAAAAGAACTGATCCCTCTTTGACCAGCCTTGGAAGGGCCGAGTTTCCTCGAGGGCTGGAGGTTCTTGAAAAAACCCCAAGATAGCAAGTGCCATGCCTGGCCTTGGCAGTGGGACTCTAACCCCTTCCCAACTAAAGATTCTCTCCTTCCTTCCCCACAGAGTCAGGAAAGATGAAAGGCAAGACCAGTGCCCGTGTTCTTTCTGGGCCTTGTGATTCTGGGTCTCTAAGCCATTTGGAAAAAGAACCAACTTTCATTCCATGCCCGGAGTTTATATTTTATATATCTCCTTTGCTCTACTAGACTATAAACCCTTTGAGGGCAGGGTCTATAACTTATCCATCGTTACGTCTTCTCAGACCTAACACTGTTTAGCATAATATGCTTGTCAGAAGAATAAGACATTGAATAAGCAAAGATTGCCTCTCCTGTAAAATGCTCAGCATGCATTTTTATTAAAGAGCTCTCTGAAGTATTGTTTTTTCTCACTAGTTTATTTAAAATAATCTTCTGAGGAAACGAGCGACCAGTGTCATTGGCTATTCATCCTTTCAAGATGTAAAACGGCCAGTTTGGAGCAGGGATTTTGTACATGTGTATTAATATTCACATTACAGAATGTTAGACTCTGACGTCATTTTGTGTTGTGACCAAAACCTGCTTTGTGCTGTGTTAAGAACACCAAGCAAAATTTTAAACGATCTCTTCTCTTCCATTTCTTTTTCTATAACTTATCAGACCAGACTATTTATTCTCATTGTGGACAATTAAACATTGTCTGCTCCCAGAGTGAGTTTTAGTCTGGCCTGTCATATTTTAATGTTACCTGATCCCAAGGGACGGATGGCGCATGTCTACTCTACGTGGTGCTTAACACAACGGGAATCGACACCCTGGGGGTGAGCAGACCATGCGCAGTCCTCCCCTGGGTCTGCCACTACTGTGTGGTACTCAGTTTCCACGCACAACAAGGAAGTTTGATCGGAGCTTTGATCTCCCCCCTTTGCTGAAATTATAGGGTTCTTGTTCAGATCTTACCTGGAATTAGAAATTATTAACTCCTCATCTGGATAAAAATACTAGTGGTTTTTAATTACTATTTATGGATCAAAGGAAAGATCACACTTTTAAAAGGCTGACTGAAATGGAAAGCTAGTATTTTCTAATTCTATTTGTGTCATTTCTCTTGAATCCGCGTAAGGAGCATATCGACCCTTTGTACCTACGGACGCTCATGCCTTCTCTGGGGCTCTGCTCATCCGCCAGTGTCAGAAGACAGGAGAGGGCTAATGGCCCCAAGTGGTGGGCAGCAAGGATGCCACCCATCAAGACCTGATGAGAAGCAGCTTTTTGTCTTTAATTAAAAACACGACTTTTAAAAGGCCTCATTCATTTTTTTGTTTTTATAGAATCAAAACAGAAATTTTTCTTAAATGAAAACCAGAAACAGTTTAAACTTTTTGAAAGCAAGCAAGTTAAAAAAAGCAGCCTAGGAAATTGTGCTTTGTAATTTTGCCAGTTTCAGTTTTACTTCTTTATGCAACTAGTATCAGGTAATAATATTGATAATAATATTGTAGCTGTTTTACACATATTTTAGTCGTTTGATTAGCTGATGTGAAGCTAGCTACTGCTACTGCTGGTGCTTTGATGGACGACAAAAAGGAAATCCATAATGCAACAATTTCAACATTCTCGATTTCCTCAGTAAGCTCATATATAGGCAGATTCTAAAAAATGTCCATGACAATAGTTCTAATTATTTATGATTACTTTTATTAATGTTATAAATTTAAAGGGGGACACAGGTCAAATTTAGGTAAAAATGAAACATCAAATTAATCAAATATGGATGGATCGTATTTATTAAATGCCTATTATTTGCTGCTTAGTTTTGGTGAAATGCCTGGCATGTCTTTTCAAGCTACACCCTAGGACCTTGTGGAAAGAACCCAACAGCTCATGGTTACAAAGATGATGAAATATTCAGCTTCACCCATGGGGATTTCCTGACATTTCTTTGGTAAACTGGAGCCTAACAGAAGATATCAGGAATGAGTGTAAGAAATATTCTAAAAAGCTATTGTCACCACAAAGATGAAAGCAACTTTGATGATCAAAAAGAAGCCAATAAAAAAAGACTGAAAGTAGTTCCTGAATCCTCTATTGTTCATTTGGGATTTCTTAATTTCCCTACTCTCAATATATTATGGAATTTTCTGTGTGAAGTTTTGCCATGAATGAAGATGATGTCAACAAAGTTTTACCTTAAGTCAGATTTCACCACCAACGGAGAAGCACCAGTCCTCCAGGGAGCACCACTTCCTGCTGTGAGAAGCTGGTCCTTTCTCCTGCTGCCTGCAAGTGCTCTCCACAGAGAACAGGGCTCAGTTGGCCTTTGGTGACAGTCAGACCCACACCGACTGGACCCAAACAGCCCCGCGCTCCCAGCCAAGGAGGCGCTTCATCTCCTTGATGTGGCCTGGCCAAATCTGCAGTGCTTTTTGCCTCCTCTGCTCTTTGCTTTTCTCTGTCCATGGAAGGTCAATGGCATTTTCAGCTTTACCAGGGATCTGGAACGATATGTTTGTTGTCTTGCCATTTTTAATAAGCTTACTTCTCCTGTCACTGCTGTTTTTTTTTAATTAACTAGAAATGTAACTGTAAAATTTTCATGAAAGGAGCAAAGATTTGGAATTCAGATGAACCTGGGTCTGAAGACACCTCTACTATTTACGAGCTGCTTGATCTTGGATGAGCTACTCAGCCACTTTGGGTTTCTGTGCAGCATCCGTATGGTGCAGATGACAATAATCACCATACACGGTTACTGTGAGGATTTATTTTATTTTAAAGATATGGGGCACATCCAGGATTAGGCATACGAGTGGTCATCGTACAGGTGAAGTTTGGGCCTCCTTTTGGTCCCCACTTCACCTGGTTTGAGATTGGGTGCCCTTAAAGCCAGTTATATAACCCCCCCTGCCCTGGCAATGTCCTGCTACTGCCAATCCCTTTCTTACAGTATTATGATAAATGTTCTGAGTCCACTTATGAGTGAGAACACGTGGTACTAGGTTATTTGTTTCTGTGATAGATCACTAAGTACGACAGACTCTAAAATCCATTCAACTTGTTGCAAAGTCCCTATAATTTTATCCATCTTTATGGCTGCGTATATTCCATTGTGTATACATACCACATTTTCTTTATCCAGTCCAGTTTTGACGGACAGCAAGGCTGGCTCCATGTTTTTGCTATCGTGAATAATGCTGCAATAAACATGCGTGTGCAGATATCTTTTTTGTAGAGTGATTTAAGTTCCTCTGGATATATTCCCAGTTAGGGGGATTACTGAGTTGTATGGAAGGCCCATTTCTAGTACTTTCAGGAACCGCCACGGTGTTTCCAGAGAGGTTGCACTAGTTTGCATTCCCACCAGCAGTGTGGAAGCATTCCCTTTTCTCCGCATCCTTGCCAGCATCTGTTGTTATTTGTTTACTGTGAGGACTGAAGGAACTAGTACGTGTGACGTTTCTTGTCCAGTGTTGTCACCTTGAGGGCATTTGATCAAATGTAATTGTTGATTTTTTTATGCTAGTGTTATTCTGTTATGCTATCATTGACTATATAACATAGATACTGATCAATACATATATGTATACACACTATATCCATGTATATGTGGCGTACACATGACACAAGGGGTTTATTAGAGAGTAGAAAGGAACTATAGGAAGGCATGTCAATTCAGTGAGCAGTGATACTCAACATCTACTAAGTGCTGACTTCCACCATTTTGCATAATCCCCCACCTGGGATTCTGATTGCAAACATCTCCAGAGATTGTTTTAAAAGCTTTCCTGGGCAACCCCCTTGGGTCCCCTCCCACTGTGGGAGCTTTTCTGTCCTCTCAATAAATCCCGCTTAAAAAAACCCAAACACCTCTTGCCTTACTTCAGTGTTCACTCTTCCCCAAAAGTCAAAATGACCTCATCTGATATTCCAATATTCTTATACTGAGTTTTACTAGGAGACAATCAAAACACAATGTCTGTCATTCCTATGGCAATTTCTGTACATAACATTAGTGACACTTAGAACAATATTAACAATGCTATATTCACAGGCTGAGGACAATGCATTTATGCAAGGTTTCATTAAGATTAATGGTCTCTGTTGACCCATGTTGACTTTTTACTTTAAACTGTCAAAATTACCACTAAGTATAGTTTATTATAACCAGAAGAGTTGGGTGAAAATAATCCTGTCATTTAAAATTAAATTAGGTCATCAGCTACGGCCAGATTATTTTGGTTTATATCATATTTGTTTAAACAGAGAGGAAAGAAAGAAGAGAAAACTAAAATTCAAAAGAAAACATGATTTATGCCTATAAGTAACATAACGTCCACTTACTTTAAAATGATGACACAGCAGACGCTATTGGCTGCATATTCAACATATATTTCCCCTCTTCTTTGTTCCAGTTTCCCTTCCTCTCCCAATTCCATCACCAGTAGGTGAATCCTGATTGGTCTAGGGTAGTTTTGGTACTCTCAGGGATTGGGCATGCTACGTGGAACATGTGACTTGCTCTGGTCAATGAGAGAGGAAGGCTGGAGGTGGCTCTGAAAAGATTTCTTTACTCTTTAGAAGGAGACCCTAGAAACAGAGAGTCCCTTTCTGCCTTGGATAATATAGATCTGGGGTGGTGCCTGGCTTTGCTGTAGCCTTCTGGGAATAATTTTTAGAATAAAGCCAGCACAAGCAGTAAAGTCATGAGAATGCCAGAGACACAGAGCCAGAGCCTGCCCTATCTGCAGACTTCTTGTTCCGTGAGGTAACACATTCCTTTACTGTTTATGCCAAACATGGGTGGGGTCTTCTGTTACTTGCAGCCAAAGCATCCTAGATGAATAGGTAATGCATAAGCTAGCTGACTTGTAGAAAATAAGCAAGCCAGATAGGGAGAAAAGGGTACCTGTTCCTGTGACTCCAGTTCTCTGTGTTGCAATTTTTTCTCTGCACATCGCACCTGGTTAGAGCGGTTTTCTAGTTCATCTTGTAAAACCTGAAACAGTGTAAAATAAACACATCAACATTAAAAATTAGCACACTTGAAAAAAGAGTTTACACCATGAACTGGCATTAAAAGGCCTTAGAGCTCTCTAGTTTATTATTGTTGTTCCAAAGAGTTCAGGCAAACAAAAGCAGACTTTTGTTTGTCAAGCCCAGATGCTTACTGTTTTAAGAATACTTAGTATAAAAAATTCCAAACTTACAAAACAGACAAATTAACAGATGTCAATCTATCTCATATTCTCAGCACAGAACCACAAGCATGTAACAAAGCATAACACCATTGCTAACTGAACTCGCTCTATCAGGCTGGGCTCATGTCTGTAACCCTAGCACTTTGGGATGCTGAGGCAGAAGGATCACTTGAGGCTAGGGGTTTGAGACCAGCATGGGCAATATAGTGAACTCATGTCTACAAAAAAATCAAAAAAATTAGCCGGGCGTGGTGGTGTGTGCCTGTAGCCCCAGCTACTTGGAAGGCAGAAGGCTTGCCTGAGCCCCAGAGGTCAAGGCTATGGTAAGCCAATTTAAAAAAAAAAAAAAAAAAGAAAGAAAGAATAGCTCTGCAAGATTACAAGATGCACTTACACTCTGAATAACATTGTGACGGACAGGAATTGTGTTGTTTGACCAACATAACATTTTTCAAAATTATCCTATGATGGTTTGAGTCAATTCCAGTAGCCTTAAAGGCATTTTAAAATCTAGTCTGAAAGGATGGGGTGAAGCTTGAGGAACTGTGAGAACTTGACAGATAAAGTCTCATTTGCCAGGTAGCTGCTGGAAATAGAATTCAGGTTAATATGGGGAACCTAGAAACCATAAAGACCAATAATTGTTATGGCATCAAATCACGATGTGAGCAAAGAGGTAAACCAGAAAAGCAGCAGGATCCGTTAGGACAATTCAGTGCAACCGTGTGACATGACATGGAAAGTTCTGGAGAGCGGGAAGCGTGGGTGGCAACAGCAAAGGTGCCAGGTGCACTCCCCTAAATACAATCCGTCCAGTCGGTGTCAGCGCGCTCCTGCATGTCAGGGTTGCAACAGGCCCTCTAGACCGAGCTGTGGAAGAAAACAGACCCGACAAATCCCCGCATCCACGCAGCTGAGGGTACAGTGGGGGAGACAACTGGCAAGCAACACAGGCGGTGGAGTGTGAGCAAAGGAAGCAGGCAAGGGCACATTCAGGAGAGGCCGGGGACAGCCAAGCCCTGAAGGAGCAAGTGACTCGGCGTCTGAGGAAGCGCCTTCCAGGCAGTGGCCCCTGCAGGTGGGAAGTCCCCAAGGTGGTGTTTGCGGAAGCCAGGGGGTCAGTGTGGGGAGGGAGCCGGAGGGATCAGGGAGGGCAGGGACACAAGGGGTCAAGGCCCTGTGGAGTCACAGGTCAATCAGAGACTTCAGATTCAGCCAGAGGTAGTTGAGGCCGCTGGCGGGCTGTGAGCGGGTCTGCTGTGGCTGTCGGGCAGGACAGGGAGCAGGAAGAAGCCACTGCAATGCCCGGGGGAAGCGGCGATGGAGACTTGGCCAGGTGGTAGCAGCTGACGAAGCAGGGGCTGGTCCAGAGAGATTCTGAGACTGAGACGACAGCCCTGAGGGACTGGAGGCAGAAAGTGAGGGGAAAAGAAAGAAGACTCCAAGGATTATGGCCTGAGCAGCTCGAAGGCTGCAGTTGGCATTTGCAGAGGTGGGAAGGGTGTGGATGGACTGGCGCCGGGAGGAGAGCTGGAGCTCAGCCTGGGATGCAGACTGTGAAATGCAGAGATGCTGGCGTTCAGAGAAAGGGCCGAGTGTCCAGTACAGATCCTTTCAGTGCAATGCCAGCCTTTTTCATGTATAGATGCAGACGGTAGCTCTTAACCTTGTGGGGGTGCTAAACCCTGTGAACTTCTAATGAAAGCTACCTGGTCACTCCCGGGAAGGGAAGACACGTGCTTACAGTTTTGCCTCTTACTTTAGGGAGTTCTTAGATTGTCTGGACCTCAGGCGAAGAAGTTATTTTTCTTTATTTCAATAGCTTTGGGGGCACAAACAGCTTTTCGGTCCCATGGTCGCGCTGTGTAGCGGCAAAGAAGTCTGGGCCTTAAGGTGTGCCTACCACCCCCACCTGTGCACAACTGTACCCGCTGGGTGGTTTTTCGTCCCTCCTCCCCTACCCAGCCACCCCTCCCCTGTCTACAGTGTCCATTATACCATCCTCCGTGACAAGAACTAACTTAAAAAGTGCAATAGCCTGAGAATGAGTGTAGAGGCTTGAGGTCCCTTTGATAGCAAACTTGATCGTAAACCCACAGTTCAACCAGGTCTGAGAACAAGGCTGAAAATCTCGATTCCTTACTTGTATATAATTTTATCACTGTAGCCTGTTTCCAAAATGATGAGTGCCATTGTTCCTGTGTTTGCTGGCCAAGTATCATTTCTTTTCTTCTGACCACTCACCAATACACAGGATCTCACAGCATCATCAGGAAACGCAGCAATTACCGCGTTGGGAGGCATCGTCATCCTTGTTTTCCTGCCCCCGCCCTTCCCTGATCTCTAATCCATCCTCACCTGCTGTCAGAGTGATCTTCCTGTGCCAGCTCTGATGATGCTTCCCCACGGAACCACTCAAAGAGCACTCAGCACCCCTGAGCCGCAGCTCAGACACCCTGGCTGGCACCCAAGGGCCTCGCCACCTGGCTGGCGCTCCAGCCCAGCTAAGCTGCAGGACGCCTCCGTGTGTCATGCTGATGTCGTCACTGGCGAGGACAGCATCAGCCACCATCCGCGAATGGACTTCAGTTCTGACCCTTGTGACAATAGTGAGCCGATTCCATGCGCACGAGAGCGGACATCACTGAGGCTCCGGACGGTTGAACAGCCTGCTCAAGACCACGGGGCCAGCAGTGGGCGGGGATTTTAGCACACCCCCCGACTTCCCATTCCACGTGTTGGTGCTCCTCTGTGTGCCCCTTCCTCGCTCTGTGCCTGCTTTCTCTTTGCTTTGCCTGGAAGACCTGGCCACACCCGCCTCTCCACTCCATGTGCTTTCTCCCTCCTCCACCAAGAGCTAGGTGTGGACTCCTCTGGGCTTTTCTCTGTCCAGCGTTTTATCCTCCGAGAGAGTGACTGGCATGTCTGAGTGAGACTGAGCAGCTGCAGCTCAGGGCTCTCCGTCTTCATTGCTGCAAGCCCAGTGCCACGCCTGACATACAGGTGACACCGAGTTCACGTTAGCAGAAGGAACTCGCCAACATCTGAGCCCCACGTCCTGAAGACACTTCCCTCAGTCACCAGGTCTTCTGACTGTTCTTAACATGGCACATTTAACTAAAGTTACGATGTGTCCTGAAATACAGAATACACAAATGTATCCTCCAAATACCTACAGCTATCTCTGAATATATACACATATAATAACAATTGACAGTAATATACTGATCTGGTTTCTGCTACAACTTAAAAAGACTCCCGTTTTTTTTAATTTCACAGAAGAAAGAAGTAGACCTGTATCTGTCCCCCGTGCCTTACACGGAAGTTGTTCCTTAGCTCCTGGCTCGTCTCCCTCCTCCCCTTCCCCAGCAGACCTGCGAGTGCCACACTCAGCATCCCCCACCCGCCGTCTTCTCGGCACCCTTACGCCTGCCCCTTGCTCCCACTGCCCTCCCAAGTCGGTTTCCCCCCAGACACTCGTCGCTTCCAAACGCCAAAGCCAGAAGGGGATTGACCTTCCTCAGCAGCACTTGCCCTCGTCATGCCCAGTTGCGTTGTTCCTCGAATTCTGAGGAGACAATTCCGCCCAGTGAAGTCGAGGGGTACAAAAATGAGGCTGCCGCAAAAGTGAAGGTCAAATACAACGTGGCCTTGAAAGGAGGGTGGTGGACATGGGTAGAGGATGGATGTGGTGGAGCCGCTAACAGGGGCTGGGGAGAAGAGGGACCCAGAGGTACTACACAGCTTTGAAGCAGAGTGGCCAGGGCACAGTGAGAGCAAAGCACGCCAGGAGCGCTGTGGCAGTGTGCATTCTGACATGTTGAGTTTTCTGTTTTGCTTTGTTTTGTTTTGAGTCAGAGCTTCACTCTGTCGCCCAGGCTGGAGTACAGTGGCACACTCATGGCCACTGCAGCTTTGACCTGTTGGGCTTAGGTGATCCTTCCGCCTCAGCCTCCCGAGTCGCTGGGAATACAGGCACCCATCACCACACCCAGCTAATTTTTTGATTCATTGTAGAGACGAGGTCTCACATGTTGCCCAGGCTGGTCTCGAACCACGAGCTCAAGCAATCCTCTCGCCTTCGCCTCCCAAAGTGCTGGGATTACAGGTGTGAGTCTCTACGCCCAGCCTGACCTCTAACCTTGGGTTTTAAGGTACTGGTGGGACTTCAAGGGGGACCTACTGCTAGAGTTTGAAAATGTGTGTCCCTCCAAAATTCATATGTTGAAATCCTAATCAACAAGTTGATTAGGTGGTGGGACCTTTGGGAGGCGACGCCCTCATAAATGGGATGAGTGGCCTTGTAACTGAGCCCTTGCCCTTTCTACCGTGTGAGGACACAGCAAAAAGACGGCTGTCTGTGAACCACGAATCAAGGAGGCCCTCACCAGACACCAAATCTGTGGTGTCTTGAGCTTAGACATCCCAGTTTCCAGAACTGTGGACAGTTAGTCTGTGTGTTAGCAGCCACTTAGTCTATGGCATTCTGTCATAGCGACCTGAGCTGACGGAGATACCCATCTAGCAGATCGCATTGCAAAGGTTGGTCCGAACAGTGCTCTCAGACAGAGGGGCAGTTGGGAACTTCCTCAGGGGAGTAAATAAAACGGGAAGAGGCTCCAAAACCTGCCCCTTGGGTGATGTTCACACTTCGGAACAGGTAGAGGAGAGAGGGTGGAGGCCAAGAAGGCCAATGAAAATCCAGATTGGTAGAGGCCATTGAGGGGAAATCAGCACACATCATGGAAATTCAGCTGACAGGAGGAGGCTTCAAGGAGAACAGGGTAACACAAGTAGATCCGATCCTTCTCCCGTTCTCCACATAGTGGAGAGAACATTTAATCAACATTCCCAAGAAGGAATTGGAATTACATTTGCTTTTTTATTTTATTTTTTTGAGTTGGAGTCTCACTCTGTCGCCCAGACTGGAGTGCAGTGACTGCTCCCGGCCACCGCAGCCTCGACCGGCTAGGCTTAGGCAATCCTCCGCCTCAGCCTTCCAAGTAGATGGAACTACAGGCGCGCGCTCCCACACCCAGCTAATTTTTGATTTATTGTAGAGATGAGGTCTCGCCTGCCCAGGCGGGTCTCGAACCCGCGGGCTCAGGCAATCCACTCACCTCAGCCTCCCAAAGCGCTGGGATTACAGGTTGAGCCACCGAGCCCGGCCAGTTTTTTTGCTTTTGTTTTTGTTTTTGAATTAAGTCAACTGGATAAAGGGTTGAAGAGTAAATGAAGAGCAATTTAAGCAA
>CAUYQG010224994.1:0-62875 GCA_963574415.1 Tarsius wallacei | reverse complement strand
CCGGCGATCCTTCCGCCTCATCCTTCCAAGGAGCTGGAACTATAGGCGCGCTCTACCACACCCGGCTAATTTTTGATTTATTGTAGAGATGAGGTCTCGCCAAGTTGCCCAGGCGGGTCGAGGCTGCGGTGGCCGGGAGCGTTCACTGCACTCCAGTCTGGGTGAGAGAGTGAGACTCAAACTCAAATATATATATATATATATATATATATATATATATATATATATATATGTTTGGTGGGATTATTCAATAGACTTCCTTGAAGTAACTCTAATAAATCCTTCTTCCTTGATCAAAAACAAGCCCTTGGTCTTAGGTCCTGCTCTCACACGGTCATCTGTACAGTGGCCAGGGCTTAAGCTCTGGTACTGTACGAGTATGCAAACACGCAGATTTCACAATCAGATGACATTGAGACTTAGGCTTACTGTGCCAGACTCTCTTTACTGACTGTTCTCTCATCTTGGGCCAGCCTGGGGATCTGAGAACCTGTTGCAATTAGGAAGAAGTCACCTGACCTCGAAGTTTCCCTCCTGTCACTTCTCAATCATTCCAGCTTTTACAATCAGGAGTCGGGGCTCCCCAGCACTGTCCAGAGCAGCATCCCCCAAAGGGGTGCATTTTCCTCTGGCCGGAGAATTGCATGTAGAAGACAAATGCATTAGTCCCTGTAGATTTTCTACAATATCTCTGTTTTCGGAGTCTCATGCGTGCCTTAAAGAACTCTTTTCTTCTAAGTTTAGGAGGACAGATTGACTATATAATAATACCTGGATTAATGCATTAATCTACTGACAGCACAGCCTGTTTATAGACAGTTTTCACTTGATCCCCATAACAATCCTTTGAAAAGGGGTGCAATGACTCTGAGGATGATTTAATTTTAACATTCTCCCAAATTACCTAATGTTAGAATCTGGACCTGATCCATGACTCCAAAACCTGTTTGCCTCTAGATTCTATCTGTGCTCTTTTCATCACCTTGGGTTACAAATCTAAGTCAGCACACAAAAGCCAAAATAGGATTTCTATTTAGCAGAGTATGGTAGTGTAGGTATAATATCCTTCTTGCTTATCTGATTCACTGGATCCAACTGTGTCTGGGCAGGAGAGGGGAGAAAGGAGAGGGAGAGACCTAAGGCAAGGTCAAGAGCAATAGTGCTGAAATTTGGAGAAAAAGCAAGTTGGATAGAAGGAGGTGCACCTGGCACACAATATGTATGAATGGGTAAGTGACATCCATCATTTGGAAATGGAATAGGTTTCATCTTGCTTGAAGAGTTTCTAAACTTTTTTTCCATAAAAACTCACCAAAGTTATATGCCACTCTTCCACCATATTTACTGTCTTCCCCCAACTTATTTGAACATAAAATTCAAATGGATTCTATAAATAAATGGACAGTTGTGTACTAAATAACTCATACAAGTACTTTTAGTTGACTTTTATTTTTTTCCTGTTCTTTCAGGGTTTGAGGTTAAGTATCTAGTTAAAAATATCATCCTTTCCTTGGTTATGAGAATGTAGTTGGAGTATTAATACTAATACCAATTTAGAGATCAGGTATGTAATATGGTAGATTCTGTAATTTACATGGAAAACAAAATGGTTTTATCTACAGAAACTTGAAATTGGCCCTCTCTTGCCTATATTCTGGGCTGTTTGCATTGCTTTTTAATGTTATCTATGTTACACACACACACACACACACACACACACACACACACATGCCACGACCACACACAACTTCACACTTTTCAGGTATCTTATTTACTAGAGTTGAGGTAAAAAAAAAATATTAAAAAAAGACAAATTACAAATGTCAACCAACTTTTTTATAACATCTTAAAATCGCCTTATTTATAATTTTATAACTGAAATACAAACTCTGGATGACTAGAAACCGAATTGGAAATACTCCCCAGTCTCTATGTTTGCATTAGGGAGAGATCTGTAACCAGTTACCTGATTTTCATAAGAATACATTCAGAAAGGGTTTGCGGTTCTTGCCAGCTGAAGGAGTCTCACTGGTATTGATTCATTACCACAGCATTCACCTTGGAATGATATAGATACACTGGATATCATGAAGCTTGAACTTTTAAGAAAATCATCATTTTGTAATTTTTTCACATCTAAACTGATAGAAGATATAATAGATACTTAAATTTTCTAAGAGAATGGGAAAAAAAATTCTGTCCATTCTTCTGAAATTTAAGTAGGCAGCCCTTGAAAGATCACTGGGAAAAGTCTGTATTTTCTCAGGTTTAACTAAATAATTTATGCATACTTTCACTTTGGCATGATGAAGCAATTTTAGCCTTTAAAACCCACAACTACTCAGGAGGGAAAAGGTCTGGTTCCTGCAACTTAAATAATTTAAACATCCAGGTGGAAATGCTTTCAGCAGTTTCCCTTTTTGAGACAAAGGAAGAAGACTTCAGAATTTTGAGATACCAAGAATAAAGAATTGATAAAAGACATAACCTCGGATGTATTTAATTTAGGATGGAAATCCTGCAATATTTTTTTGAATGATGGGAACCAGAGTGAGGTGTGAGGTGAAATGTCTGCTTGCCTGCTGTTTATAATAAGTGGACGAATAGAAAAATAGTATGTCAGCATAGTCCTAAGCACACGTATATGTATATACATATACAAATATAACATGCACAAATAGAAGCATCTGTACAGTCTGATATAACCCTATAACCCATGTCAGCCCAAGCCTTAAATGTTAGATGGCTGTGAGAGATCTTAGAGGAAGCTGTGTAAGACACATTGTGCTTTAATCTCTGGCTTCTTGGGTTATATAAATGTGTACATCTTTTGATATACAACTAAGTAGATTAAGATGAATGAGAATGGAATAAAATGTCACTTCTTTAGGACAGAGGGCTGCAAAAAAGGACACATGGAACTACTAAAATACTAGAAGAGATTTTGAAATGTAGGTGTCCGGTATAACCGGCTGTCAGAGTCCATAGCCTCTTAGCCTGATTTCAGACTTCAGAACCACCATGGGGAAATTTACTTTCTCACTTGCAGGTCTGTAATAATATACTTGGAAAGGAGTGTGGACTTGGAACACAGTCCCTGTAAATTTAGAGCACAGCTTAAGATCAGAAAGTTTCGAGGGTTAAAAAATTTCCTTCTGTCTTATAAACATACCCCAAATGTATAGGGCACTTTGTGTTGTGATTTCTTGTCAGAGAGAAAAACACTTAACAACTCATAGATAAAACCCTGTTTTTTTTTAAAAAAAAAATCTTTGTCACATCCATATTTGATGGCTCATATAAAGATAAAAATCAGTCAAGGTACAAAATAAAGTAACAGAGCTAAAGAAAATTGGTTTCCTTTAGAGCTGAGCATGGCAAAAATTATACAAGAAGGGTAAAAAGAAATCTTGCTACGAATATATTCTTTAAAATGAGTGCAGGATTCATTCTCTTATAGATGAAAACAAGTCTTCAGTGTTCATAGATTTTTAACACTCCAAAACTTTTGTCCCTGTGCATCATGGGCAGGCAACACAATGGGTCCTGTTCTGAGATCCGGAAGAAAATATGAAGAAAGGTTACCCTCTGAGCCAATGGGATACATTAAGCTTGGCCAGGGCTGCATAAAACAGGGTCGCTGAAACCCAAAGGTCACATTCAGAACAAAGTCACTATGTGAAGATGATTTCATTCTGAATGCAATGCTGGCTTTGTTTTTGTTGTGGTGGTATGGGTGAGGGCCACCTAAATGACATAGGTTAGAGACATGGAGGGGGAAGAGTGAATTAAACCATGGACACTCAGTGCTGTTAAGAGACTTAAGAGGGAGTATTCTTGATATATGTAAAGAGCTTGAACATCAATAGCTAAGGTATGCAATGTGAACTGAGGCCTAGAGAGAGACTGATGTGGGGTGGGTGGTTGTTCTTTCATTTTCTTTTCTCTCTCTCTCTTTTTTCTGGTCATCCATTGACTTTAATTAAGCCCAGCCAGCCTCATAAGCATGGGAAACTTGGAGAACTTTTTTGTTTAAAGTGACCTTGTTCCCAGGGTTTGCCCTACTACTTCTCTCAGCTCTGTTGCAAGGATGAATATTCACATTCCTGCTCAGAATCTCAGAATGGGGCACCTGGCGTTAAAAGCAAATTTTAATCTCATCTGAAGTATAATACTCAGAGCACTGTTTTTTTTTTTTTTTTTAAGGAAAAAGAAACCTTTCTCCATAATCCTGCTGGTTATACTTCTTAACTGTATTATTTTAAGTCAATTAATTCAAATTTAAAAATAATGAAATTACTAGCAGAGACTCTAAACTTCTTTTAGTATATTAAATTGGGCAGATTGCTTCTCTCCTTCTAATTATGAATGTTGCAGTTACAAAAGAAACTGTCATTTTGATAGAGCAAAAGACAATCTGTCTGCCAAAAATGTCCAACCATAATTCTAAAAAAAAGCCATCGGCATCAAGAACATGCTACTTTGTTTGATGTACTGTCTTATTGGAAACCTAATTTGCTTTCAACCTCTGAGACAACACATAACATAAGTTTGTGTGACTAATTTTTCTTGGAAATATGAGTAATTAGAATTAGGGGCCATTTTCATAGCAGGAGTGGACAGGTTTTTAAAAAATTCAAAGTAAGTGCTATAGTTATTTTCTTTGCTTTTTTTTATAGCACTCCTAAAACCAAGTAGAAGGGGGATGCTGAGCTTTGTACTGGATAATGTGAGTCCCCATGTAAATTGTGAGTGGTTGCAAAGTACGGAAAGGTTTATTACCTAAGGTGAGCCCTCCCAGAGCTCCTGGAGTATAAAAGCATTAAGCGTATGTTCTAACAAAGTCATAAAAATCAATAAACAGGAACCCCCCACCTGTGCAATGGCCCCAGTGTTAAGTTTTATACATGTAGTAATAGTGCATATCAATTTTCACCACCCTTCCTACGCTAGCTATTACAGGGCCTACCACCACCGGAGGGACGGCAAGAGCCGCACCATTCATCCATCCCACAGAGTTGTCTACATGCCAGGCCCATTGCATCATTGTCAGTTTTATTCTATCTGCAACTGGACAGGGCTGCAGCCCTAGCTTCTATACACCCACTCAGTACCGCAACAATTGCAACTGTGTGCCTCTGTTTAAAGAGTTTACAAGTCCTTCTGAAAGAAAAACAGAACCGTTGCATATTAATGCCCCCAGACCCCAGACGATCACACAATGGAAAGGGGAAAGACCCGTCGCTTCCACTGATATGTGACCTTACCCAACTGCTGCAGTCTGTGGCTCATCCACCAAGTTTTAAAAAACAATAATACATTCTCGATAAGCATCTGGATGCCCAGGTTTCTACAGCAGCTAGTCATAATCTGCACCCTCCTTAAGACACAAGATTCAGAGAGCATAGATCGCTGTTTTATTACACACATGGTAAAACATACTAAAAATTAGGGACCCAAATATGCAGTATTTTCACCAAGTTACAGAAATAACTACTAACATCACACTTATTTCATAATTAAAGGAAATCCTCCCACCCCACCTCCCCATTTTTACCAATAAGGCAGAAAATATCACTGAATGTGTAACCTTTGCACCACATCCACACTCTGCCATCCGCTACTCTGTACGAGCTAAGGGAAGTGGGGACAGGCTTATTAAAATCCCAGCCACTTGTTGGTAAAGAGGTCCAATAACTTTGGGAGAAATACTTCACTTGGGGCATTCTGGGGGAAAAAAGCCTAAAAGAAAAAAAGCGCCTCATTTAAGTTATAATCCAAAGGTAACTGCTCTGAAGTAATGAGGAACATTTGAGAAGAGAGTCCTCATTCATACATGGAACTTGGGTGAATTTTTTCTTTCTTTTAGGTGGTTCTATTGGTTAGATAGTTTTAATAAGCTTGACAAACAAAAGAAAACCCTTGGTGGTGACTCCACTTCTCCCCTCCCCAGCAAAAAAGCAAAACAACACGAAAACCCAGGAGTTTTATCTGTCTGAGGTTGCCTTTGATGGTGCTCACAGCACGGAAGTGCCACTCACGGGTACTTAGAGCTGCGTCATTTAGGAGCATAAAAATAGAATAAAGTTGTGTAGCAAATGAGAAATTATGATATAACTCAAGTGCTGTGGCATGAAACAAGCAAAATGAGCCATCTAAACAGTTTTCAGAACTCAAAAAATAAAATGAAAGAAAATGGAAAATGCAACTCTAGCGTGATTTCCATGAAGGTGTGTTTGAAGTCTCACTAACTTCAATGCTATCCATGAGACTAGTTGCTATGGATATTATGAGAAAATTAGACATTTCTAGCAATGCAAAGAAAGTGAAGCACTGCAGTTGTGAACAGCTGGCATACAATAGATAATTTAAGGGAAAGTGACCCTCATGTATAATTTTTAACTGAAGAACTGTCAGGCCCCATTAGTTCCAACAGGACCTGCCAGGACTAAGATCGGTTTATAGGAGTATTGTATTAGTGCGGTTTCTGAAAGAGCAGTGTGAAAACATAATATGGGGATTTGGTAAATTTAGTGTTTTAAAAAATTGTACACATTATTTGTTATACTGACATCAGAGTTCTCTGTCTATTTGTCAGAATGAAAAGCCCAATAGGGTAGCAACATCCATGGTAAACAATTTGTGAAAAGCCCTTCTGAGCAATTGTACGATGTTCAGAAGTAACCCCCAAAAGTTTAAAGGGCAAAGCAGATGGCAGCTATCATACCAATTCTTTGCTTTGGTCAGAATGCTTCTAACTCAAAGGCCTTGAAGGAAATAGAGTGAGGAGCAAAAACAAACAAACAAAAACCCGCATAAACTCATTCAAGTTCTTGTTAGGAAGTATGGAAATTCTTAGACAGCTTGTGAAGGATGTCGCAAGATCTAATTGGGGAACATAACATGTATGTTTCAAAGTAATAGCCAAAGTTGATCAAAGAGAGAGAGAGAGAGAGAGAGAGAGAGAGAGAGAGAGAGAGAGGTCACCTCTTCTCCTTCAAGTTGGCCATTTAACTAAGCAAATACTGAAGCTTTCTTGGCACCAGGATTATCTCGCTTAAACACATGGTGAAATGAAAATGATATACAAATGGCATGCCATGGTTTCAAGTAGTGCCATCTTTACTGAACATATGGATTCATGGTAAAGGAAAGAGGGAATACTCAGGGAAGGGCTTGTGGAGTAAGGGATGATAGAGCTGATACATATACAAAATGCTTACTTAGCCTGGTGACTTGCAGCTTAATCAAGGGTGGCTGTGTCTAGCATCTGGGGGAACACATGTCCTATATTTTATTGTGTGATATTGTGCAGTTTAAAATCATGTTTGCTTTACCTCTCTATCCTTAGGGAGAACTACTTGATGTTGTCTTGTTGGTATTCCTTGGTGTAAATGTTTTGAAGAAATTTCAGGCACTTATATCCCAAATTAATGGGATTCTTGGCATCCTCTCTCCCTTTTAATGTTGCACTGATGTGGAATTAATCTCTCTATTTAGGTGGTTTGTCTTTGCTACAAATATTAAATAATGAAGTCAACATCTTTATATATTTAAATCTACCATATTGTTATTTAGAGAGACAACTATTTAATTCCATAATTATAGCCACTTAAATCAAAGTCTACTAATTAGACAACATAGCTGGACTTTACAGGTATTATAGACTATTCTTTACTAGACACTATATTATAAGAAATCATTAGTTCAGCTATAAAGGGGCTTAAATACTAATGTATTTTTTAATTTGTTTTATAACCTAAACAAGCAATCAATATACATTAATAAGCATAATTGTCTTTTTGGCATCTGTCCATTCATTTGGTCCACCTTGACAACACCAGCAAACACGTCAGCAAAACTCAGTAACCACAATACACAAGGAGGAATCATCAGTGACATCTTCTCAAATACATATTATGCATTAAATTATTTTGATATTGAGAGATTAAAACCTCTGTAGTTTCCATAATGTCCCCTTTACAGAGAGGTTCTGGGCAAGAACTGTGATGGATATTTCTACCTGAAACACCACTTTCGAGTGGCCATAAAACAGGCTTAATGAGGTGATAAATGTATTTACCTTTGATTAGGTGAGCTGCTCGATAAGATAACATGGAGAAGCACTTTCCTAGAGTAAATATGTTCAGAAATTGCTGGCCGCTACTGTTCTGTCGGGATTCCAGATGCAACAGTAACACCTCACTTGTCCAAGACACCTTTCCGCTTGCTAATTTGGCTTTGGCAATGGAAAGAGTAAGTCGTATAACAAATGTTTATCTTACCTAGGGACCCCAACTGTACTTAGAAAACCCATTCCTGGATTCTAAGACTTTGGGCTATTATACAACCCAACTATAGGTCTTTCCACGTTGTAGTATAACTGTTTTCGTATTTGTCTGTTTCTCAAAAAACTGTGAGAATTGCAATTTTGTTGCTCTCATCTTTGTGTCCTCTGCAGTTACAACTGTGCCTGGCCCATGGTGGACGGTAATTGGTCTGTAATGAATGCATGAATTTTGGTGGTTGTTGTCACTGTGTTTATGAAGACACTAAAACAATAAGGTTCTGCAATTCTAGAGATCTTCCTTCTGTGGGCAGGAGTCTTGCATCTAGTCCTAGGCATATACATTTTGATACCTTACTGCCTTTTGCCAAATAAGGCAATAAGCACCACATAAGAGCATACAACAATATACTCTTTACTTGTTTCAGTTGATCTTCCTGAGAGGCGACTTTGGGGATTCTCTGCAAAGGTATGGTCACTGGGTTTCACATAAGGAGACTGTTATCATTTGGTCCTTGAACAACTATCTTAAACAGTTACTCTTAGCCAAACAAGCAAATGTGTAACAGTTAAAACTGGAAGAAAATAAGGCCAAGATGGCAGCTCACCACACAACATGCATGCGTTCTAAAATAAAGGAAATATGAATAAAAGGTAACTTATTCAGTGTCACTCGTACATATTTATACTTTAAAAATTAGTCAAAGTTTATGTCCTGAGGTTGCACCTACAGGAAGCCAGATGTGCCTTCTGCACGTGACCTAAGACAGGCCTAGAGCAACAACTAGATAATTTCTCGCTCATCCTCTACACCGTCGATTGCGGCGGCTTTCTGAGGTGAGAGAAACTGACAGCACTAACTCTCCAGGGCAGAACTTTCCAGTCAAGTGGATCAACGGACTGAAAATCTCTTATGAATAGTCATTAGGCCTTCATTACAAACCCCTCAAAACCCAGTTCTCTTTTCGCAACCAAATGCCTTTTGTCATCTTCACAAGGTGCATCATTTAATTACCAATTGATTTCTTTATATATGACAACATGTCAGATAGCAAAATACAGTGTATCTCCCTTAGGGGAGAAAAGTCTGTTAACTATCACTATGCCAGATTACAGAATTGTCTGAAAAACAGGCACCCTGCATACTGTTTCTTCATTTTAACTACTTTTTCTAACATCAGAGTTTCTCTCTTTTTGTTGAGAAAAGCCAATAAAAGAAAAAGAAGAAAAAAGCTAATGAGAATCATGATGGAGTCCTCCCATACCCTGAAACACTTTCAAATTAGTGAGAACACATTTTAGGCTTTCTTTATATGAAAAATGAATACTTGACAACATATAGGGAATATAGAGTGAATTCCAAAATACAACTATATAGAGAACTACCATTGCCCATCTTTCTACATTAAAAAGTGTCAAACAATTGTTCTCATTATACCAAGAATTTACTCAGCTTCTGACTTAGCTAATGCACTGAATCTTTTGCTGTGCAACTGCAGCCTGGTAATCAAGTCAGTACTGTATTAATAAGCTGAATAATAAGGGAATTTCAAAAATGTACAGGACTATTATACCGTAACAATAAAACCTCAAACGGAGTAAACCAGGGCAGTGCCGAAGGTAGGCGTCAGAAAATAATGAAACCAGTGTTGCAGCAATGCACTCCATTGTGTGGTCGTGTAAATGCCTGCTTCTTTCATACACAGAAGCCACATTACATGAGTCCGAAATGTTCTCAGAGCGTCACTGTGACTGGTTGTGCTAGAACCTGGCACCGACGGGCACTGAAAGCTGACATTATACTGTAGGATGTGCTGCAGGTGTGCAGGCCTGGGAACGTGCTCTAATTACATATTTTCCTGCCGCGCAACAATTAAGGTCGCCAAAATAATTGCCAGTTTCTTAATCCCTCTCTAACAAGACTGACATAAGGAATGGTTTATTTTTCTCTGGTTGTTTTGAAAGTGTTCCTCAAGATTTTGGTTTTCTATGGAACTGCATAAAACTAATTCTTATGTTCAGATGTGTGATTATACCCATTGTTTAAAAAAAAAAGGCCTGTCTTTGAATTGTGGTAAAACTAAAATAATTTAAAAAAAAGTGAATTGTATAACCTGGTAGGTGGTTTAAACATTTTTTTCTCTTAAGGAAGGTAAATTTTGCTTTGAAACCCCTATGTTTCTACTTTCTGAACTGTTCAAATCACGTGGCATGTTAAAATGTGCTGGGGGGTGGAAAGGCAGATCACAGGGAAACAGACCAAATAGGTGTCTTCTCTTCACTTATAGGGGTGATTCTTAACCTTTTTTTTTCTTTTTTTTTTTTGGTGTTGGGGAGGCATAGAGCCTTTTAAGAATCTGATTAAATGTATGGACCCACTGGCCAGGAAAATGCATCAATGTACAAAATGCTACATTCAATTTCTGGTGGTTCGCAGATTCCTTAACAAATCCATTAATGAATCCCAGGGAATGAACCCCAGTCTACTAATAAATATTACAATTATTGACACACCTCCCTTCATTCATCCATCTCTGCATTCTCTGAGCCATCTGACCACCAGATGAAGCGTACAGTATCCGCCACAGGCATCAGGAACCAAGACCGTGGGATTTATATTCTTCACTAAAACCCATTTCTTTCATTATTATTAGTTATCAATTTCCCATTTTGATTGTGCTAATTGGCAGAGCTGAATCATTTAGAGAATTTTGAGCCAGCTGACTCACTCTTGCACCCTTTCCTACAAATCAGGAGATAGCAGTGCGTGCTGATTGAGAACTTAGCAGACAAACCGAAGTTATGTCAAGCGCATTACGGTTTAACACAAGCTGAATGGTAGGGGCAGCAGATGTAACTAATGGGGTTAGGGAGAGAAGAAGCTGGAGCGGTGAGAGAGGGGATGGAAGGGAAACAAAAGTGATTGTATCGTAATAGAGACTTCAAAGGGGAGTAGTTTGGAAGATTTGGGTGGGGGGGATTCTGGCAAATGGAAAAAGAGGCACATCCGCCTCTAGGGCTGCTGGTAGAGGAGAGAGGAAAGGCCTGCCGGGGAGAGAAAGTGAAGGAGGGAATCAAAGGCAAGGAAATGTATAGCTGTGGAAGAAGGGAAGCTTGATTCTATTTATGGAGGTAATGACACTAGGCCTCACAGAGTTGGAACTGTCCCAAACCGGCCTGTTTTGAGTGTCTCATCCATGAGGCTTCTTGCTAAGTTGGAGACCGAAAGTAACTTTAATAATTTGATAAAACCATTTCATACTGATGCTTGAAAAAACCCTTTCATTACAAGACTGAATAGTAACGGCTCTCCTTTCCCTTTTTTAAATGTGTTGAATGTTTAAGAACAATGGTCATAAATGAGCTCGCTTGGAAGACAATAAAAATATGAGTTTTGTGGAAAAAAGTGAGGAACAGATATGCCACTCCCTTCTTTTAGGAGACAACTGGGATGCTTTGAGTCTTACTTGAGGAGGTGGACACTCGGATTCTGAAGGTGGAGTGAGCATGTGTGTGTGCAAGCACACGTGTGTCTATTACTGACAGTGACAGGAAGTGGGGAGAGAAGGGCAAAGACCCAATTCATGAAGTGACTTTGATGAGTACAGGGATCAGAATGGGCTGTGCTGCCAAAAATCAGACCCTGTTCTGGAATGCTGTTTCCACCACCAGAGGCCCATTCCTGTCCTTACCTACATGGTGAATGCCATTCTTTTTATTTTTTTTAAGGCCAGCTCAAGCATGTCTTTTCTTACAGCTTTGCTGACCTGTTCAAGGAGAGGGATTCTCAGTCCCTCCTTGTACATACACCAAATCAAGGACTTACCTTGACTACTGCTCAACTCATTCTACCAGTCATCCAATAAACATTTCTTGAATACTTACAATGTGTCACACTCTGATCCTTGCCAAGTAGTTCTTTCTGACATTGATCTGTGAGGCTTTGGGAGGACTCACCTTTCAACCCTTGGTGCTGGCACGTGGTAAGTAGCTAATATTTGTCACATACAATAATGAATGGAGTGACTATAAAATAGCTTCCCTGCCATACAAATTAAAGGCAGGTTTCTAGTAAAATGTTTAAAAGAGTTGTAAGTTTTTTTTTAAAAAATGATTTTCCTATACAGAAGTGTACTCATTTGCAAAATAAGTTTTCAAAATGTCACAGCCCTGTTTCTGGTTTAATCAAATCATAGTACTGGTAGCTTTCTCCTGGGCATGACCCATTCACCAGCAAACACACTGCCTTCACAGGGCATGCTAAGTAGATGTATCTGGATTTCTGTTTGATTGATATAAATACCATCAGTCAGTACTGAGCATTTCACAAACTCTTGTGAGACTATAGGCTACTGACCTTATAAGTGCTACAGACTCCCTATTAGACACTACCCATACAATTCTACACCTGCCCTGAACAGGCTTCTCCCCTCAACCCAATTTCCTTGACCTGTGTTTTCCTTCCAAGCAGACTTCAGAGACAAAGGCAGAGAGCAGTAAATCATTTTCTTAGAAAAACACCATCAGGCTACTTCAAGTCTTTTGGGTTGTTATTTATATATGCTATACCTGAAAAGTTATTTTGAGATAGTGTGGCTCACTAAATTATATTTTCCTCATTATCATTATGACTTCAAAATGATCATTAATTTGCTCTTTGGCTTTCTAAGTGGGAAAACATCAAAGAAACAAGAGTTCCCCTAATTTAACTTTTCTTGAAAAGTAACTGATTTACAAACAAATTACTTGTGCCTTGTAAGGAAGAGCCAAACGCGTCTGCTCATTTGATACATTTTCAAGGGTTACAGTGTGGAAATGAAGCTCTAAGAAGCTCCTGTGTGATCCACAAACAACTTCACGCTGTATTACACGTGCATCAGATACAGAGACCAAACCCTTTGAGGTGCAAGCAACCTGCGACACAGAATGCTTGCTTGGCAGTGCCTTCAACAACTGATTTAAATTGCAAACTTTGCAGTCACCACTTACAGGTGATTTTGAAAGTTCATTATATAAACTAAACAGCTTAATCTCCATACTTTGTTTTTTAAATCATACATACATTATCTTTGAGAGATGCTATTTAATCTCGCTCTCTCAAAAACTCATCAACTTTGTTAAGAAATTGCCTTAGAGAGTAAAACATGTATTTAAAACATGCATGAAGCTTAAACAAATATTTCAACTTGAGGGCAAATAATGTTAGAGACGGGTAGGAATTTCGAGGATGAAGTTTGCCTTGAATAGAGATCACATGAGAAGCATTTTGAAGTCATAACTTTACAGTGTAAGATGATCAAAGCCAAGTATTAATGCTTTTTTTTATCAGCTCACCTTCTAAACAATATTTCAGTAGATTTCCTTTCACACAGTGATATTTGTAATAAATGTTCTGCCTTTGTTTTAAAGTCAGTCTGTAGAAAGATGACATCAGCTTAGCAAACAATAAAGTGCCTGTAATATTGTCTCCAGAGGGCTGTTACATTTACTTTGTAGCAGTAAAATTCAATTTTCAAAAAACACTACATGAATGATGTTAGGTTATTAACCCTATCACCACCGTAAAACATCATTATTGTGTGCAGAATGTAGGTCACTATCTAGAAGCCATAAGTTGCTTTTTTGCTAAATAATCCACTTAAGCTTCTTTTCTTTCCTACAGCCTGGGTTGTGTCCCTTCTTTTGGGGAAAAAATATTCCAGCATTTAGTCAGCAGACTGGAACAAGACCCCTCTGCTTTTTATTTTAAGGCTCTCTTTCTTTGTTGTCATTCAGTGATATCTTCTTGTTTTGAAGTAACCCTTTGCATTTACTTATTACCAAAGCTTCTTGTCCCTAGATTAAAAATTAGTGTATCATAGTTTTTCAAATGGCGGAGTCACACCCTCTCACATGTTTCAGTTCTAGGACAAAAAGAAAATAAGGATGTGTCTCATTTCAGAGCCTGAATCACTCTCACATTTCAAGACCTTGAACACAAGCACTTTATTTCTGGGCCTTAATATGTCTCACTTGCTATGCATGGGTAACAGCAGCAGTTACCTGATATAAGTGATTAAAATTCCTTCCTGTTTTGAAAGAAGAAGATTTAGCTACAGCACATCAGCATGCAAAGAGTTAACTAGTTAAACTTCTACAAACCCCCACAGTAACTTTCCAAAAGCTGACAATAAGTAAAAGAAGTGCTGGTTATCCATTTTTTAAAGGGATGGGATTGGTTTTAGAAGAAAGGGAAAGAGGATCAAACACCTCAATGCAACAAAAGGTTGTGTCAGAGGGCCCTCAATCACAAACCTCCCTCAACAACAGATATTCCAACCTTCCAGAGCAGTTACCCAGGCAGCACAGCTAAAAAGTTCCCTGACATGAAAAGAACAAAAACTGAAGGGACAGAGGTAGTTATTGTCATGCACACTCTTCTCTCTCTTTCTCTCTCTCTTTTTTTTTTGGCTTGGGCTTTTCCCTCCCCCACGAAACTTTTGCATAAGCTGTTGGAGAAAAGTAATGGTGTGGCTTTCTGAAAAGAAATCCCCTATTTGTAAGCTACCTCCTAGGTGGTGAGGTGGACCCAGTGGATTTTCTGCAAGAAACACCTGATAAATGGAGAGATCATCTACATGAACACCTCAAAAGAGCCATCTGAAATTAAGTATAATTATAGTCCTGTAAATATGGACAATATCCCCTTGAAATCACTTGGGTTTTCTTTCTTTTTTTTTTTTTTAATTGATGTTGTTTTCTTTTCAGACAATTTGTCTTCAGTACACAGTGAACATAAGTTATTTGCATTTTCTGTGTTGGGTCTTAGAGGTATCTTAACAGCATGTACGAATTTTCCACTAAAATGTAAATTATTAACAAGTCAGAGTTTTCATTTGTTTTATTTCCTGATGTGAGATCTAAATAAGTATGTAGAACAACTTAAAATTCTTACCATTTCTCTGCTTTCTGACAAATAAATCTCATGCATACTGCACAATATATTTTCTTACGCATAACATGTTTCTATGTGATGGAGAAAAAAAAACTAATTTGAGGAGGAATACTATATGTGTCCTGAAGACTTAGCTAGATAAGCAAAGAGTGTTAGCTCAATGAAGCATTTGGTCATATTTTTATCATCATCATCATCATCATGGTCAGTCTTATCATCTTCATCTCTATAATTATCCTCAAGAAGCATTTAAAGACTTCTTCATTACATGGTTTGATATCAGGTGTGTTTAGTTAACTTTGTCCTGATTTCTAAGACATAAGTTGCTGTTAGAACCAGGTTTTAAAAACCCAGTTAAGTTGTCATCCAAATTTACATGCAAGGACAATACAGTGCCCAGTGAGATGGTGATTGAAGGGGAGTGTCACTGGGTGGTTGTCCTTTGAGATATGGTGATAATACTAATAGCAAACATTTAAATGGTGCTTACTATGCGCCAACAGTGTTCTAAATAAATTATCTCATTTATTCTTCACAACAATACATTATACAGATGAGGAAACTGAGGTGCAAAGATCTTAGGTAACTGTCCAATGTCACTGGTAGCAAGTGGTGGAGCTGGAAGTTTTGAACCTGGACGTGCTCACAATGATAACACTTTGCAGAAAGGATTGATGAAAGAAAGTATCAGGCTTGCCCTCGAGAGGTGTGTATCAGGAACATGCATGACGAAGAAGGGTTTCTGAAGCAATGCTAGAGTGACTGAAAAAAGAAGCAACAGATGAACTTACCTCTAAAAGAATAAAGAAAAGAAAGAAGATTGGAACAATGAAGAGGTAGCTGGATGAAGGAGTAAGACTAGAAAGCAAGAATAACTGGCAGTCTCAATGGAACTCAAAGAAACTGAATGGACCAGTCAAAAAAAAAAGTTCGAAAGTGTTATTAATGTAAGCTGGAGTTTGATAGGCAGATACAGAGGAAGAAAGGGAAGAAGCTTGAAAAGTGCCAGCTGGCTTAGGCCAAAGCCTAGACTAAGAAAGACTACAACTATGAGAATGGAAAGGAAAGGGGTGGATTCAGGAAACGTTGGCAACAAAAAAGTGGCAATGGTTGGTAACAGACTGGATGTGGGGAGTGAGAAAGGCAGCAGTGAGATGAAAATAAATTTGGGGTTCCCAGTCGGGAGGTACACGATAGGGTGGTTTTTCCCACTGCAGTGGAAAACTGGGCAGATCAGGGGAAAAAGAATAGTTGTATGCCATGTTACTGAATTTGCCAAAGCCAATGTCATTAAGTTTTGAGGTCTCTTGTGGGCAGAATGCTATGTGGTCCTAAAAAAGAGCTAGTTTAACCAGTCAATATTCTGACTCTGTTAATAGAGGTTAGTAGTCTAGTAGCAGGCACAGCAATCAAGAGGCTGTTTGGTGTGTAGGAATCTGATGGGGCAGCATGGATGATAGACTGTTAGAGAACAGGATATTCACGTGAGGAACGTAAGGAAGATGATCTAGAAGCAGAGGTGGAAAGATGTTGTTTCAGGGGTGTAGAAAAATTGAATGTTATTTTTTCCAGCACGGAGCAGAGTGAAGTGGCCTAAGAAAATACTTCAGACTAAGTCATGGCCAGCGCCTCATACCTTGGCTACATCTGCTTCAGGTATAATAGCAGAACAATTCATGGTTTAAATTCAAGGCAAATAAAATGTTTTAAAAATTAAGACGTATGTGTAAAAAATGTAGCATCATTCTTTCACTTTCAAATATTTCCCTAATGATACATCCAGTTTTCTCAAATACTATTTCTAAGAGATCAGAGCTTATCCATAAAGTATTCATATTAAAAATATTCTCCCCAATGCCCGATCTGCATTCACCAATGTTTATAAACATGCAGCCTTATTAACAGGCCTTGCCTGGGTAGTGTGAGCAGCAGTGCCCCTCCTAAAGACAGCGTGCTGGGGAAAGGCGGGTATTATTTCAGCTGGAAGAGGAGCAGGGCCCTGGGATGAGATTGATTGATTCAGACCAGATGGGTGGCCACACATAGGTGCGACAAAAATAGAAACACATTGCAGACATTCCAGGCACTGTCCTCCTCTCCTGGCCAGGAGGTGGGTCGCCTGTGCTGTTCCCTTATCTACCTCCTAATGTGCTCTCCACTCAAAGAATGTTAATGATGCCAGCTCTTCTCCATGTTAGCAGCCTGGTCACATGGCATCAGATTCAAATTTCCAATTAAAAAGTCTAATGGTCATTGCCCAGGATTTCCTGTAGGTAAAGCCAAAGAAAAGCATTTTGCCTAGAACCTAAATATGCTGTTATTATTTCAATTTCCTCTTCTACATGAAGAATACTAAGGTGCCAGAAATTGGTCTCTGCTATTTACCGTCTCTTCTAGCTAAAATGACACCAGTGTTATAATCATGGATTAGAACTTAATGCATAGGTCTTAAGAGAGTACTAGTACTATATAATAACTGAGGAGTTGAATCTGATGATAGGCACTTTAAGCACACATTTACCGTATCTGAGGACTTTCTATTAGAAAAAGATAGGGCCTTACATTAGAGTACCATAACCATCCATTTCTTGGGGTCATTTATCATTCGATGTTTAAGATTTCTCTTGGAGTATTTTGGCTCTCATTTCAATAAATTCGTGAATTTCAAATTTATAAACTAAGGCAAGGGTTTATTAACTTGATAATACTGGGAAAAAAAGAAAAGCAACATTCTTATTTATTACAAGAATTACTTTCTTACTTGAAGGGAAACTCAACAAGCATGGGAATTTTTCTATCATTCAAAACTGAAGTGTAGAAATTATGCACAAATTTGAATATTTATCAAAATTAAAGGAAACCCCAAAAGGTTTTTGTAAAATAATATAAAACCTAGAGAAATGGTGAGCACTTAATAATAACCCAGTGGCATTTCAACAAGTATGGGAGAGGCTTTGTCATAACAAAAGTATGGTTTTCTCACTCTGTACCTCAAATGTCCTGTCCTATTTTGTCCCAGCATGAAGTTTTAGTTTATGCGTTTTCACAGAGGCCTGAAACTATTACCTACTTGTTATAAGCCTTCTCAGATTTCACTGCTGTGGGTTAATCTGTAGGTTCTGAGTGACATCTCTGACTGTCTCTCTACTCACTGTGTGGTTCACATGTAACTGCCACCTGAAGGGCAAGGAAGACTATGATTTTTGCTTTGATCTCTATTTGCAACTAAAAAAGTAATTTTTCAGGTAATCATTTTGGACCAATTACATATGGAGAGGATTATTATTCAAGTTAAAAAGTCTCACACATATATACATACATCTATATATGTATACACATGCATATATAGACATATGTATATCATTTTTCTTTCCACAATATTGCTGGTGTATTGCTGTCACAACACCCATCTGGAATTAAGATTCCACAGCAGACTTTTCTCATAAAAGTATTTATTCATTTTTCTGTGTGTCATAATTCCTAGAAGTAATGCACTACTGATAGCTCTTGAATTTGCTCTGCCAGTAGGCTGCCTCCTTTAAAAAAATGATTCCTGTGCAGGTGGAGATTAGCATATGAAAAATGCTTTTAATTTGTCCACTCCTGGTCTTACCTATCTGTCAAACCCATACATGTGACAGCAGTTGGGTTCAACTTATCTCTACCACCTCAATAGCAGGTTTTAAATAGTCCATGGGCTGTTAGTTATTTGTAAGCTGAGTTCATTTAACTCCCCTTTCTCGAAACAAACCCAATAAAATGAAAAGACACTAAACTGTTGGTTCGGTTTCTGAACATCAGAAAGAAAAAACGATCATGTCCAAGAATCAGTAAACATGATTTCCTTTTGACAGAAGTAATAAAACAGCCAGTGCAAACTGTCTCTTGACATCTACTTCATGGGATCCCGGTGCTCTTTCAGTGCAGAACTTAGTTTACATATTGTTACTCTGTAGTAAAATGTTATATTGACTATTTTTTCTATTGCTTATCTTTTTTCTCGTGAAATCTAACCTGCCTAATTTTGTGTTTCTCATTTGAATCATTTGATTTGTGCAAACCACAGCTCCAAAATCTTCAGAGAATTAATCGAGATGAGATGCCCCAATGGTGGTGTAGCTGTGGATCTATTCTGGCTTCATGCTTCACTAAATGACAGGATTCCCACAGGGCAGTACCTATCATGCTTTGGGCCTCAAGGGGTTAACGTGGGTTGAATCTCAAAATAGACTTGAAGCTCAGCACACCTACTCACTTATAGAGAATGAGCAGTAAATATGTGCATGCAAATTCTATTTCGGTTAAAGGACACTTAAGTTACGGTGGAAAAGTAGAATGCTCTTTCTCATCATTCAAACTAGAAGATCAAGAACACCGGGCACCTTGCACTCTTCAAAGGGACCGAGCTGAGGGCAGCACCTGAAACAACTTTTCCCTACCACCTACAGCCCTGAGACTGGAACAGGAAGAAAGTTCTCATAGGAAAATAAACTAGCTCAGTCTTCTCCCAATTAGCTTACTTCTCTACATTTTACTAGCTTTATTGTTTTACTGAGTTCCTCGGTATTCAGCTTTCACAATTCAGACGATGCTCCCCAATCCAGCGATTTCATGTACTGAAAATAAAAGTTCCTCACTATGTTAATCAGATGCCCTAATGAATGGGCAGGCATGAGGGTTCAGTATTTCATGTATCACTTGCTGATTTAACACTGTCTTTACATAGTCAAAATCCTCTTGTTTTGAACCATTAGTGTGGACAACAGCCAGATGCAACTCTCAAACTTAACCTATTGTGATCATTTGAAAACATTCACAGGGACAATGAAACAAAATTTATATGTTATCATCTAAAATAAATACTGGCCTTAATAATAAACTGCTAGATGTGTGAAACCTGTTCACTCTCCTATTGATGTCTTACTGGCAATAAGAGCTAAGGCCCTATCCTATTTTAAATTTAACTCTATAAAAATGGGCACTACTCAAGAAAATGCTAGCACAATTCCAGATAAAATATACCGTTGTGAGGCTGAAAAGTGCATGCAAAGCAAGCTGCATTATTAGAATGTTTAAATATTAATTATACCGCTGTGTAGTAAAGATGATCAAGTATGAGTGTCAACTAATTTTCTAAAAGCTGCAACATTTACTTTCATCTAAACTTCCTTTGTTAAACTAAAACTAAAAGCCCAGCAAGTTTAGTCTACTTGAGTGTGTTTATTTTTATTGGTTTCTGCATAATTTTTTTTCTACCATAAACCAACTTTAACCCCTTTTCTGTAATCTCTGCCAGTATAACTCCAATAGCACATCATAAAATTCCTATAATTCTTCAAAGCCACGGAGTTGGAAAGGAAAGGCTTGGGCACTTTGTAACAAACGCCAGCTATAAGCTTCAGCCAATTACATTTAACTCTTACAAACCCTCTTTCTGTGTGTGTACAAACGTATAGATTTATGCTCTGTAGTCACTTTCATTTCCATTGTAAGCATTCTGCAGTTGCTGTTGAGTTGGAAGCCAGTTCCATTTCGTGACGAATACTGTGGCGGAGGTAGCACCTATGTCTAATAGCTCAGGAGGTTAGGCTGACAGATGGGAAGACAGATGTAGAGAGCCATGTAAAATCAGAGACTTATTTACCTTCCGAGGAAGCCTTTGCTGATGGAGATGAGGTGTCCTGAAAAGTGGGCATTTTCAATGAGCTCTGGTGATGGAAGAGTTAAGCAGGATCACTGCCACTTTCCCCATTTCTTTTCCTAGGATCTATTGCTCTCTTCCATTCTAAAACAGCTACTGGAACCAGGCAGGAGACTCACTTTGAGATTCTTAGGACGAGACAAAGGAAGAGCGTGTGTGTGAAGGGAGATGCTCGGGTTTCATCCTGTCACCCATGGATGCCCCGCCAGGGTTTCCCACCTGAGACAGATTGCGACGCGTGTTCGGCTCACTCATGCACAAGAAGCAATACACAAGTTCAGTGTAAAGCCACTTTAAAAGCTCATCGGGTGCATACTTTGCTTGTACAAAATACCTTATTCATGACGGAGCAGTGAGGGCCTAGGTAATTACTTGAATCAAGGTGGCCTCAGAAGTGTTTAAATCTACAAGGACACTTAGAGCATGAATAATGCAAAATAATTTGCATCTAAATTTTTTAAGTGTTCTTTATTCAAAAACTAAAATGCAGTTCCGATTAAAGTTTGATGAGTGAAAGCTGAGCACTTCGTACCCACTGTGAAATGTCTCCTATATGTGGAAATTATTTCAGACAGTGGTGAAGGGACAAAAGAGTTTTTCTTTTCTTTTTTCTTTTTAATTTAAGTTGTGATTTAGTCGCACTTCTTTTAAGCCTAACTTTCTTTAGGTTTTGTGGTGGCTACCAAGTTAATTCCCCAGCTTGCTTATCAGACACAAGTCCAAATTTCAATCCAGCCCTTAAGGAAACACAATGAAAACACTTACTTTCTTAGGCTCAGTCATTTGCCAAACAGAATAGCCGTTTGTATTCAACACTATTGCAATGCAACTTTCTTTTTCTCCCACCTAAATTTTTAAATTCAAATTATTCTTCTTTTGAAATTATTAGACACAAAATAGCTATGCTCTCTGGTATTGCAAAAGCTTAGAACACTCTATTTCATTTTTTTGGTTCTATTTATACTGCTGTATGAATATACATGATTTAATATGTCACTCGGAAATCTTCAGTGAAAAGCTAAGTAGTGTCAATATGTTAACCCATACTTTTTTAGGAAAACAAGATTGAAAAGCTAAAAATGAAAAAAGTTAATGAAGAACCTAAAAGCAACTTTGCTACAATAAGGTATCAAACTTATTATTATCTTTGAATAATTTTTCTTCCTCTAGTTTTCTATAAGTTGAACATTTATTTCAAAGGAATGCTACTGTAAAATCAAACTGCAACATTTCCAACTTATAAATGTTTTCATCAGGTATTCAAAAGACGATGTAAATCATCTTTTAAAATAATTTTAAAATAACTTTCACTTTTAGTTTGCTACATTTCTATAATCTACTGTCATTTGGACTGCATAACCACTCCTGGAATTTCACAATGCTGGCATTCATTTGATTTTATGAACATTTGAAAAACTACAATTCAGGACACTGCCATTGTTTTCTGGATTCTACAACCATGTGGTAGGGAACTCTCCTGGCCCTTCTCTTCCACCTGAAATACCAGCAAAGCTCAGTTAGAAACCAGACCTTTCTTGTCCAGTTCACAGGCATCCTGCATGGCTGTGTGGAGATGGACTGTTGGAATGCAGGGAGAAAAGGCGGTGCAAGTCCTCCCAGGCTATCAGCAGGCCTGACCTTGCAAGTGAATTTTCAAGGTAGGCTTCAATCCGCAGCACCTTAACTTTAAAGGCCCCTGCAAAGGGAAATTATTTTCCTGCTGTAGCCCTTATAAAGTGTAAAGACTCCCAATTTATTGCATGCTCCAAAGCAGGCTTCTACTTTATTGGAATTTTAGATGAGTGTGTTTGCCACTCTTAGTGAATGTGTATGCTACTTTTTTTTTTTTGGGGATTTTGAACAATGAAAACATTTTTAAACTCATTGAACAAAGATTTCCCCAGCAACAGACCCCCTGCTCAGCAGGTCACCTATCTTTGCGACAGTTTTTCTTTTCCCACGCTAACCCCAGGGCTCATTTGCATAAGGTCTCTGTTGTGACAATTAGTTTCAGGTGAGCTGATTTCTATGCAGCTTGCCCAAGACGATGCACAAGCCCTGGGCCTCCCTGATCCTGGTCCTAATTGCGACTGACTGGCACCAGACACAATCATCCTCTTGATTCAGCAAATTGTCGTGCTAGTAGCTTGTTGTGACCCCGCAAATCACAAATCATATCATGTCAGTCCAGCCTAGTAAACAACGAATAAAATACACTCTGAATGAGCATAATAATGTCTTTTCCGTATTTTAGGCATAGTTGACTAAATAAATGCAAATGAAAGCAACAGTCTTTCATTTCATTTTTGGTTGGGAGTGGTATTGTGGCTCCCCATAAAACTTTTTAGAAAATAGGACTGCCCCCATATTTAGATTCCATGGCTCCATAGCCCTGTCACCTGGGAGAAGGTCCCCAGGTAAAATAACTGGCTGCTTTCAAATTTCTCTTAGCTTTGTTGCTGTGGAAATAAGTAATATGCTCTTTCATCATCTCTGAAGCTACAGGGTACATCAATATGCACATTAGCAGGGCTCCCAGTAGTCCCTACTAAACAGGAAAGCTTTTGGAGCCAATGAAACTTCACGTCTCTGTATAACAACCCAAGTTAGGGAAGAACTTTTCTTAGCTCCAGGAAGCAAGGGGACACAAAGATGAGTGACTTAGCATTAAGATAACGTTTAAGGACATAGTTAAAATACTGCCCACCTCTACTCTGTCTGCACTTCTGAACTTAACGGTATTATGCTACATGTGGCAGCGCCCTTATAAATACCTTATGGTCTGATAGTCAGGATCTCTGTCAGCCATCCTGTCACCTTACTTAGCTACCTACCAGTCATCTTCATTTTCTCTGTATGCTAAAGGTTAAACAAAAATTGAACAAATTCAATAAATGTTCTCAAAGTTATTTGACTAGTTTTCCTACTCATGTAAACTAAGTATCATCATTACTATGGTATTACTTTTCTTTTTTTTTTTAGGTTGTTGTATGTAAGTATCTGCTTTCATGATATGAAAGATACAGATAGCCATTCACATGCTCTTTAGTAGTGGAAAAGATTTTCACACAGATAGCTACTTTTGAGAATTTTGTATCTTACTCCAAACTGGTTTTCCTAACAATTATAGTATTACTTGTTAGTATTGCAACATGCTGATTTTGTTTTTCTTTCCTGGCACCTATACCTTGGAGGTGAAGATCTTAGAAGGTGATCAAGGATTAGAGAGAAAAACAGAAGAAAGAAGAGAAAGGAAGAGGGAAAAAGAGGAGAAAGAAAGAAAATAATAAATTTAGTATTGAAGAGACTTGTGTTGGGTTCTAATAAAAAGATTTTTGCATTTGTGGCAGAGATTGTCTACCACCTTCAGAAAAATTAATCCTCTGTATGGCCCTTACCTATGTGTCCCCTAGGTTGCACAGCCCACACTGGAGGGTACAAGCCACATGTAGCCTAACACATGGCCTGCACACATGGCCAACGGTGTGACTGGAAGTACATAATACTCATTTCCTCCTATTTCTTGTATCTTTTATGACTCCTAACCCCATTTCTACAGTGACATGGAAATCGTATTGCCAAAGGCTTTCTATTAATTCAATTGAAATAGTTAGGGGAGGGAGACTTCCAAGTTCTAGAGCCCCAGGGGGTACACTTTGAGAACATTCAGAGCAAGGAAGTATTTTAATCCAGATAAATGAGTATATGTAGCATCAAAGTAAAGAATTATGGGTAGTCTACACAATATGATCATAAAATAGAATCTACAAAAAGATCTTTGATATGAAAAAGTTGCAAATCAAACTGTTCAAGAACTCAAGAGATCTTTGGTATAAGCAATGTAAATTAATATCTAGAGTCTGTTTTGCCACAAATGTTTGCACATAATTCCCACTTTATATGAATTATGAATTTGTTGAAAGAACAGTTTCCAAAATGAGTATTATCTCTAGCCCCATTTTCATGTGACATTACATTGCATCGTCCTTCAGATAGAGAGGTACCCATCAAGCTTATTTCCCCTTTTGTAAGATTTTAAAAAGTAAAATTTACTTATTCTTGTACTTTTCCATGTGAATTTATTATAATAGTATACTACTGGCATAGGCATATGTGAAATAAGGTAGGGCGTCCAGTTTTAGAAAAGGGAAACTAACACATCTGCTTAAAAGAAGAATTCCAACAGAATGCCTCATTCAATGCTGTAAGCTCTGCAACTTTGATTTGCTGTTTTCTCTTTTCCCCTTGTTTCCTTCCTTCTCCTTGTTCATTTGCTCTTTCTGCAGAGCTTAACCTCTTGCTCTCTTACCTTGCGGGGCTTGGTCCCCTCCCAACCTTGCTTGAGGATTCTTTTTTGTTTGCAGGTTTCTTGGAGAATAGTGTTCCTGTCTATCTCATTGCAGTTTGCTGTGGTCCCAGTCATGATCTTTCTGGACACATACTGATTTTCACTTCCAGCTACCATGGGTTCTCATCTCTTTTACTTCCCACCCATGCCTTCTTTCCTTTTAATATCATTTCTCTATCTCCTGACATTCAAAGGTTTCTCTTACTACTTTCTACTCTCGCATACCAACTATGTTAATTTCCTTTCTCATAATCCAAATATCTCAATTCTGTCTTCACAGGGTTTTGCGATGAAAATTTATTTTCCTCTCAACTTCTGAATCCCTAAAAACATCCTTTTCTATGTTTCCCCATTTACCATTCTCCCCTTTCCTTAAATCTCTGCTCAGATTTCTGGCCTGGAGGTTTTTCTTCCACACTTCCTAATTGTTGTTTCCTCGCTAGTGTTTCCCATTTCTCTCCTATCTCTGTCCTAAAGGGTGTCATTTCTTAAATTACCATGCAGTCTTCTGGTCTTTTTGTTCCTTATACTTTTTATCTCTTTATACCTTTTAAAAGTAGTTCTATCTTATATCTCTTTGCTTTTATAGTTAGATTTATCCCTCCTTTATTTTTCCATAAATTTCATCCTACTGATTTTATCTTTTTTTTCCTCTCTCTATATCATCATTTCCTTGTAAAATTTTTGTGTTAAACTATTCCCCATGCTATGCTTCCATGGATTGTGTTTTTATATATGAAGTGTTTTATGTATCTGTTCGTTTTCATTAATAAAAATCCAGCATTCACTTAAGAATAGCTACCCAAAAAAGTCTTCATTCAACTTAGAAAACATTGAGACAATTCTCATTCAATCTTTCCATTCTTGTCCATGAGAGAAAAAACACTTAGTTTTAGGTAAGATACACACACACACACACACACACACACACACACACACACACTCAGACCCTGGAAACATAGTTCTAGAATGGAAAGCTTTAAATATGTAGCCAGAAGCTATAGATTTGAATCCTGGCTCTTTTTCATATTAAGCAAGTAACAGTAGGCCAATTTTCCAATAGTTTTCCAATTTTTCTGGGTCTCAGACTCCTCATTTGTATTGAATATTTCTCCATCTAGCTCCTAGGGCTGTTGTAAAGATCAAATGAGATATTTTGTTCAATGCACCTTGTACAGTACTAAACACTATAACCATTAGTTACAAATGTTATCCTTTGTGTCCAAAGTGGATATATCTGGAAATACGGTTTACAAAAGTATGATTTTCCAAGTCAATGTGATTTCTTTACTTTTGAAGAAGACAAGATCATTCCCAGGTCAATATAATTTGTTTGTAATTATGGGAACAGAAAAAACTCATGAATTAAGTATTCAGATAGAAGACTGGAGATGTTTAGTGGGAAATGTGAAAAAAATGCTATGTTAACTAAGGACTCTGTATTATTTGCTTTACATTTTAAAATTCCATTTTTGGATAATTTATAAAATACTTCTATAGTTTGCTGTGTAGACAATTGTCCAAGGCTAACCCATCTTTCTTGTGTTTGTCTTTAAGGCCATCTTTTCTGAGCTATTCCTGCCTTCCATCATCAAATTTCAATGTCAGTGTTTGTTCCAAATGGGGATGATTTATTTGGTCCAAGATATTTCCAGCTTTTATCTGATGCTAATTGTATAAACAAATACCTTAGCATTTGTTATTTGACTGTGGATATAGAAACCACTATAGATTCAGTATATTTCTCACTGTGAGACATATCTGATTGGGAATCATAAAGTCAGAGGTTCAAAGAAGACTTGGAGAAGATCAGGGTCCCATAGGCAAATGTCTTCACAGGCTAAACAGGTGAAGGAGGTTGACTGATTCTTCTAACAGGACCCAAAGTAGTTCCCACATGGTCTTTCCATGCAGCTCTGTGGGCCGGAGACATCAGATCTTCTGAGTTCTCCAGAGGAGCTGGGAATATGGATTTTCTTGAGTGAAACTGCCCAATATTTAAATACTGGTAACCAATTCATATGTGTTCAAAACACTTTGTAGGCCAAACCAAACACGTCTCTGTCAGGTACCAGTTTGCAACCTTTGTCCAATCCCTACATTTTATAACTAGGGACGTGAGGCCCACAGAGGTTAAATGATGTGCCTAAGGTCATACTGAGATTGAAAGCTAGGGCTGGGAGGGCCAAGAATCCAAGTTTCCTGAACCAAGTCCAGGATTCTTCTTGTTATACCAGGCTGTGATTCCAGATCTTCACAGATCAATCCGCCCATTGGAATGGAAACTAGTAGAAGATACATGGCCTAATCAGAAATTCTTCTTCTGCACTTTTCCCACCCAAAACTTTTCCTATTGGCCACTGTTACTGCTTATAAAGCTAAAGGTGGTGAATGTAGACAGACAATGGGTCCAGGAACATATGCCTTTTAATTCCTTCCTGACAACTTGCCTGTCTTCTCCTCCACTGACTCTTCCTTCTTATCACCCTCTCCACTGTGCCAAGATAGGCTTAGTGGAATGGGACGGAAGTGGAAACTCCATTTATGCCAGACTAATGTCAATACAAAATGAAATATTTTCTGAGCTCTTTTCCTGGGCTGCACAGAAATTATAAAAATGGAACACCTCACCTAAAGAGCAACTGTCCAGTCTTCCTAAAAAAAACACAGAAGCAGTAAAACCAAAGAATGTTGAGTTCAGAACATGTGGCTCGCTCCATAGTCCACTAACTCACCACACAGACATATTGGATTTTCTGGTTCCAGCCCCCTTCATTCTTGGCATACACAACAATTACAACCTGACACTGTGGATTCTAAGTAGAGAATCACTTGGTTGAAAAATAAGACATCATCCCACAGTGAATCTTGGGGGCACAATATCAACAACAATAAAAAAGAAGTAACATTTAAAACAGTATCCTGTGAGTGATTTGGAGTCAAAAAAAGCTCTGTTTCCATTTCTACCCAATGAGAGAAGCCTGGGGATATGAATAGTTGAAGTCTCTGGTTCCTACCAAGTTCGAAAATTATATGAAAGCACTCTAGGGAACATAATTTAGAAAATTAAATATAAATGCCAGATTATACAACAATTTTAAAAATAGAAAAGGATGTATAGGTAAGTACCAATTAGTATTATCATTTAATTCCAAAAATTAAAATTTGAGTTTGAGATGGGGCATTTTTTAGAAGCAAAGAATCTGCAGAGATGCTTTAAAAAAAAAAAAGAAAAAGATCTGGGCTAAATGAATATGTGTCCTCACTTACCTATGCTAGTGGTTTGGATGAACAGAAAAAATTTAAATAACTGGAAAACTAAAGAGTTGGGGTACTTATTCTTTGTACCATAAACAGTTCAGAAAACCATAATACCAGTCATCCAATGATACCTTCTCTCTTCCTTTTGTCTTAGCTTAAGAAAGTAAAGAGAAATCAGTAATTTAAACTCTCTGCACCAAACAGGTAAGAGTTATTTTTGAATCAGTATTCTTTGCCAACAACTGCATTTTTTTAGGCTTCAATTTATTTTGTACCTACGGTAACATATATTTTTACCTACGATATGAGTGATATTCCAGATAAATCTAGAAGTCTGATTGTGAAATTTGACGTGCCTTGCCTGAGTTTGCAAAACTTTTATGTTTGGCTGAAAAGGACTCGCGCAAACAAAAATATGTCTTTTCTTGAAAAGATTCCTTCATTGTATTTATATCTCTCTTCTGTCTACATCTTTCACACTGATCACAACAATGTAGATTTTTACATATTTTCTGATCTACATGAAAAACAGATAATTCAATAAGCATAAAGAAATAAAATGTCAAATAAAACACTAAAAATTTTTTTTTAAAGGAAGAATATAATGTAATGTTCTCAACGGCATTCTTATAAAAAATAAAAGAATGGTCATTCAAGTGGAACTTGGCAATTAATTTTATCCGCTCATTATTTCCATGTGTATTCTTTTAAAAACTAAAACTACCTTGATCATGGTTTTGATTACAAATCCCGAAAACAATTATGGAAATGATCTTTAATATAATAATATATTTTACTGAATGTCTCAGCTTTTTCATTCCAACAACTGAAACAGAGACAATTCTTTGCATGTTGAAATGTGTAATTATCATGTATCCAAAAGGGAGGGTGTAATTTTCACATCTGATTACAAGGGAAGGGTGTAAGTGAAGCTGCCTGGGTAAACTTACACTTGTTTACAAAGAACGGTACCTTTGATATTAAAAACTCAAAACATGCAAAACACTGGGAAAAAATCAAGATTAACATGCACAAAATTAAGCAAAAACCTAAGTATTTTTCTTGGCCCTGTTACAAAAATAGCGACTAGTCTTCTGAACTTGTAATGGTCTACATATTTCTGATGATTTTAAGACTTAAACATTATTTTATTTTGCAGGCTTACTGGTGACTACCCGATTAAATGTTAGGAAGTTCAAACACTATAATTTGATATGAAACTTCAAATTCTTTTTATGCATATAAAGCTAAGTGATCAGTTTCAAGTATGATTTTCATCTCAACAGAACACACTTTTCCCAAATACATCATTGCTCGCAAGATGTGCATTTTTGATGTTTTTATCTCTCTGCTATTTTTTTAACTTCTGATTTACCTATGATAAGATCAACTTCTTCTCATGTGAACTTATGATTTGGACATGTAGGAAGATATGATATCAAGGAAAGCCAGTGTTGTGATGGTAGCTATCGCTTAGCAAGAAGATTGAAGATAGATATAAGGGCACACAACAGGTAGAAAAAAGAAACTGCCCTAACAGCCAATACATATAAGGAACGATTCTGAAGGATATATAATTGTGATTGCTAAGTGATTGTGGTAGAATTTTGAAGAGCTTAAAAAGATTGACTTTGAATATTAAGTATGCTGATTCTCCTGCATCTCATAAAATAGCCAAAAAAGCAAAAAGGGGGAAAAGGTTAAGAAATCAATTTAGGAATAGACGATACAAACTTATTTGTGCTAAAAGGAATCTACTAAAACATACTAGTTATCTATTTAGGTTTACAATCATACAGAAAACAATGAATGTGTTAGAAAGTTATTCAGTTACATGGGTTTTCAAATGCAGTATTAATAGGAGGGGTGATTTGGTACACTTTAGAAATCAGGTTGTGTTTTTGGTTTTTGTACTTTGCCAAATCAAATTTGACAAATAAGATCTTTGAAAAAGGATACAAGCTACCAGATGATTAAGATTTAAGAATAATTACGATTAAATAAAAAGTTGTTCTCTGAAAAAGAACTAAGGTCTGCAATCCTTTATTGCCTAAAGCATTTCAGCAATAGTGAAAGCTGAACTTTTAGAAGATTGTAGATTTTTTCTCTTTATATAGGATTTCACTGTGAGTCTTATATTGAATCAAAAAGCAAAACACCTGACACAAAGTCCCTCTTCTTCTGCTTCCATGGATGTATCTGAGCTGATGCCTAGATGGATGGGTGGAGATGACGGAAGTGTGTCTGAAGCGGGAGGAGGTTTAGAGAACAGTGGCAGTTTCCAGGTCATTCAGAGGCCCACCCAGCTCCACACACCCATGTCCACAGCACAGCAATCAATGTTTGGTGCACAGCACATTTTTCACTGTGTTGTTAGAATACATTTGCTTATATTTTGCACAATTTTAATTTAACCATATTGATCAATCTGAACACTCAATAAGACCCTAGGCACCTTAGGCTTATTAAAATTAGTCAACATGAAGCAAGTGAGCTAAGGAAGTAATGGAAACTGTTTGGAGATTTAAATACAGTGGAACCCACTTAAATAAATACCTGTTAATGAAATAAATCTATTAAATGAATTTATTTTCTCTGAACCAAATCAAAACACATAGAGTAATACTCAAGGGGACCTTTAAATGAATACTGCTTAAATGAATAAGCATCTTAAATGGACATGCTTCTCTTGAAAGGCAAATAGTATTTTCATGTTCTCTAAGGTTAATTAAAGCAAGAAAATCCATGTTGACTTTTTTTGGAAAGGGATGTATTATTGTTCTTTGGAATTAAGCAGGAAAATTTGCTTAAATGATACTATTTAAATAATATAAATATGATTTTTCTTAAGGAAAATTGTTCATGGGGGAGAGAGAGAGAGTGCGAGAGAGAGAGAGAGAGCAAGAGAGAGAGAGAGAGAGAGCAAGAGAGAGAGAGAGAGAGCGAGAGAAAGAGAGAGAGAGAGAGAGAGAGAATGGGGTGCTGGGTTCATGGGGGACAAACCCTTGAAATAATTGAGCTTGTACATTTGTCAGGCAGCTTACTCCATGGTAACTGAAAATGGAAAAATAGTTTAAAATTTTAACTTCCTGCCACAATCTTATGTCACAAAAAAATGGACTGACTAATTTTAACATAGAGTTTATTTGCCTCTTTAGAAAGTTATATTATTTCTCCAGCACAGTTGAAAGGTGTGATTAAAAGCATCAACTCCCTTACTCTAACGATGATTTGTAATAAGAGGCTCATTGGCACATTCGGAGTGCTCAAAATAGTGTTTTTCTAAAAGGCGTAAGTGTTCTTTTTTATTGAGATAAAAAATACATCACATGAAAGCCACCCTATTACTGTTAGCTCTATGTGTGTTGTTGCACGGCAGATCTCTAGAACTTACACACAGTGCTTTTTAACATCAAGTTCATGTTGGACCACATCTTTAACTGATCAGATCTCTCTTTTCTCAGAGGGGTTGACCTATGGTGGTATGTTATTATAATGAAAGAAAAAAATGCAGCACACGTTGAAGTCTTAAAGTAGTAATACCTTTTTAAAATACAGTGGGCACACAATCCACAGATACTTTTTTTCCGACCCTCTTTATTTAGTGTAGCCTTTAGAGGGCCTTGTTTATTCTCCACCACCACCCTCTGGCCTAATAAAAGATATTAGCTCTTTTCCCTAAGCAAAAGCACTCCTATCATGAATCAGGCAACTAGTGGGAGACTGCTGGCCAGGTTTCACCCCACTAAAATTCTAATCTATACTTTGTCTTTTAGAATTAAGGAGAAAATGCATATCAGCAGAATCTCCTCTCTACTTTATTTCATTTATAAATTACGAGAATGATGCTATTATATATTATTAATTTCTGCTGTTCTCCAACTCTGCTGCAGCAGTGAGCTGCGGATGTTGGAACGGTGTAATTATGTTCTAGTAGGGTAGCCATCCGTTTCCTTTCAAAAATTTACAGGATTCTTAATCACGCTGCTCATTTGGGTGCGCAGCAGCGAGGATGGCGAAACACAAACAGGGCACGTTCGTTTACATAGGAACACCTGCTTAGCATGATAGCAGATGTCAGTCAGTAAGCAGAACACAAAAGGAAAAAAATATCAACAACAGCAAACTCACACCATTTTGATTTGTTGCAAAAAAATCTTTTCAGGAGTGATGGCAACAGTGGACATTCCTTCTAAAACACAAACAGAGGCTCTCAAATTCCCGAGTCTTGTTTGTGGTTAACATGCTGTCAGCAAGAAAGGACGCTTTTGCCCCTTGTTGCATTCTGGTATTCCCTCTGACTGTCTTTATTATTTGGGGGAATTACTAAAAATTACCCTGCCTCAGTTTCCTGATCAGTAAGCAGACAATGGGTTGGATATTCTGAATAAAAACCTAGTTCCCTGAAGGTGATTATCATTAGAAACAATGTAATGGTAAGAGCATGACTTTCACCAGACCTAGTTCAACTCCCACTGCTGTCACTTAGTGGATGCGTGACATCAGTCAAATTATTTAACCTTACTAAGCCACAGTTTCCTGATTTGTAACGTCTGCTGAGAAAATGAAATAAGGTAATGTATACAAAGTGCCTGACACATAATAAGGATATAATAAATTGTAGTTGTGATATTATTAGTAGTAGTATCACCACTGCCATTTTCATTATTATTATTTTGATCCTCACAGAACTTTTCTTATTCAACATATTATTTATTACAAGTCTGGAATGACCACCAACTGAAATCTCTTGTAGAGATCATCATAAAATGTGAATTTTTAATGTGTATAATTCTATAAGGTGATTATAATGATACTACTGTTATTTTACAGTTAGAGATCCTGCCATCATTTCCACTGCATTTTCTGGGCTTTATATCTGAGTCATTAAAAAAAGGTTTTCTGGGATATACCTTGCCTGAAAAAGAGCCCCCAATGAAAGTGAAGTGCTTTCTACACTTTGACACAATAAAATGAGACTATGGAAAGGAAAAAATTAGAAGTTCATCATCTTTTTAGGCCTACCCCACCCTCACAACTTTCACACCAGTTTTTAAAGGAATTTTTAGACCAACTCTGGTATTTTCCTTTCTCTCTTTCCCCAAAATGGTTAAAATTCAAAATGGAAAATAGCTATCACACATGGGCAATGACTCATTTTCCTAAGGAATTTTAGTATTCGGAATGTGTCTGCTTGTGCAGGCCTGTGCGATAAAGGCTCCCTGAGTATGCATTGACTTGATACCCCATAATGGCTGCTAAGGAGCCGTTATGTAGTGCCGTGTCAATGATCCGTGCATTGAGGACTCCCCGAGTACGCATTGACACGATAGACCGGAACGGCTCAGAAGAAGCTGTTATGGTCTATCATGCCAATGATGTGCGGATATTGGCAGGGCCTCTGGCCCTTCCGTGGAAATTATGGAGTCTCTGAAGGAACTGGGGTGGGCGCCATGTGGGCACCATCAGTTGAGCCTAACAGCAGCTCCATTTTCCCTTCTCCTTGGGCTTACTTCGGAAGAGTCAGCTTGGAAAAGTTGTCCAGCAACTTCGGTGGTCCCAGGTTGCACCACCACAACATGAGCAAGAGCTAAAGATATTCCTGCCACTTACTCTAAAACATCTTCTCAGAGAGAGAAACGAATACTGTTGGTAGAAAAAGGAGGGGCAAAAGTGAAGGTAACATTTTGTCATGCTTTTGTAAGTTTCAGATTATAAATATATTTTTTCTCCTTCAGGAATTTCATCTTGTACACATACATGGTGCCGGGCAGACTTTTTGTTGTGGTGGTGGTGGTTTTCAGAAATTGAAGCATTTAATCCATGCAAAGAAAATACCTTCTTTATATGTCCTCAGCAGTTGAATAGGTACTCAGAACTCAGCATATAGGAAATGGTTCAAAAAACCTTGGGAAGAGAAGTGCAAGTTCAAGAATAAAGTTTGGATTCACACATGCTTTACCAACTTAAGGCAGTAATTAATTCACTTATGGTATTTACATGCCCCTCTTCAGATACTTATGGAGAACATGGGAATTTTAAATTCACAATTCAGTGCAAGATTTAAAATGATCTTCATTAGAATTTGAAGCTATACTCTAAACTGCTTTATATACTACCAACAGGGAGCCTCATTATGTAGTACTATATTTGGACTACCTTCTTTACATTTTGTAGCTGTAGATTTTGAATGTATTTCTGGTATGCTTAAGCAGAATCAAACAAAGTGTTTTAATCGAATCTATTAACTAACCAATCCACACAGTTGCATAGCAAATGTATAGTTAAGAGACCTTCGTGCTTCTTCTTTGCTGATATCTTCAAAGGATCAAGGAAGAAGAGAGATCTGAGATACCCAAGCACGGAATGGTGGCAAAGGCTTGCAGAAATACTAAAGTGCTTCACTAAAAAGGATGATGGGAACAAAGAAACAGTCAGATTAAGCAGAAAATAGCTAAAATGATTGTGATTCTAAGTACAGAAGGTACTTCTGCATGCTCATTTCCTTGAGTAGAAAATAGTCCAATTTTCATAATGAAATTTGGAACAGGGGTAAGATATCTACCATGGTATGTATTAAATGTTGATTGATTTGTTGACTGGCAGAAGTAGCAAGGGGGGAACTTACTAAATGCCAACCCAAAGTGAATGCTCAAGCAACAAAGAAGAGTGGAGGGAGGGAATTAAACACCTACTATGTGCCTGGCACTTTGCCTATAACCTATATTTCTTCACAATAACCCCGTAACATAGGTATTCTTTTGAGAAGTGGAGTTGCAGTTAGGTTGAGCAACCTGCTCCGGGTCCCATGGCTGGTATGAAAGTAGAAACTAAATTTGAGCTTAGATGTCCAAAGTCTACTCACACTGCCTCTCTGCCTCCCAAGCCTAAAAGGTGTCATTGAGAAAGGCAGAAAGCCACTTGGTTTAAATACAAATCTCCTCCCCCCACAAAAAAACCCCCCAAATTCCCAAGCGTTCAAAACAACATAGCTGTCACAAAGTTAAGATTAAAAAACTGTTAATATAGTGGTAGGGAATCTAACCTAAAATCACCAAGAACTTTTTTCCCCAGATATTACAATATATACTAAATCTTTAAGGTACTTGCTATATTCAGCATAGCCTTGCTTTAACAAAACAATTTTTGTTATGTCTTGTGCTGAGCTAGACACTGATGACAAGAGGTGGGCAAGACTATCCTCAGGGCATCTACATATTTGTGGGGAGACAAATAGGAATCAGATATTGCAAGTGCTGTGATACAGATCAACTCAGAATATATTCTTTCAGGAATTGTTTTGGGAGGGTATTATTTCTATACAAAAAAGTATTAGGTACACTTTCTGGAAATACAGAGGTAGAAGAGCATGCCAGTCACCACAACTATTTTATATAAACCATTATCTAAGGCTAAGGTTATTGTTTCCTCTTTTCAAGAATATTTCAGCAGGGTCCAGAAACTGAAGTCCCTTCATCACAGGGTTCCTGGCTGTCTAATTACTCACACCTTGAAATAGTCATAATTAGAATTTATTGAGCATCTTCTAGGCTCCAGACACCATCTTTAGACTTTTGTTCAATATTCCTTATGAATCTATAAAATAAGCATTGGCCCCCATTTTAAGAATTAAAAACTGAAGCTTAGAAAGGTTAAGAAACACATCCAGGGTCACATAGAGAGTGAATGGCAGAATAAATGCAGACAGAGATTTGTTTGGGTCTGAATCCTGTGTTCTTTTCATTGTACTGAATACCTCACTCCCCAGGGACAGAAGAAAACTGGACTCTTATTTGTTGTGAGTGCATCGGTCTAAACATGTTCCTGGAGCAGGAGTCTGGATGGTGAAGATGTGGACATGAAACAGTGAAGCAGCTCACCTTGAAGGCTCTAGCAGACAGCACAACCCAGGGTGTGTGAAAGGAATGCTTCACCTACAAGTTCATAGCTTCCAAATTTTATTCTTTGTTGTGCAACCTTTTTTGGAATCTTAGAATGGTATCTTAAATTCCCATCCCATTCACATCTCTTATGGCTATTGTCCAAATCATATTATCTGGGAACTTAGTTTAAAATAGCTTGATCTTTTTGAATTCAAAAACTCTAACAAAACAGACATGCACAGGCCCAATTCTGTGGAACACCCAAAGTCCAGCTCTGAAATTGTGTTGTTACAACAGTGAAGAGGTAAAATCTAGATTGTTGAAAAGCACAATGCAGATATGAATTCCAATAAATCCTTGACTGTGCAACCTATGTGAGAATCACTATTCTGTTTATTATCTATATCTATTAATAGACCTTAATTATAATGATAAGGCAGACATTTCATTCAAATTGTTGGGCTCGAAGCTGACAAAGTGCTAAATTATTATTCTCTTTGGACAATATAAATTAATTTCTGAAAAGGTACAAATCTCTAAGTTCATTTTCTTAAATTCCAAGCCCTTTAAAAAGGTAGACAATGTAAGGTTACTGTTCCTTTAATGCCCAGCTGGTTCTGAGATGTAATAAAATTGACATATTGATTCCTTTGAATTTACAAATGCCTGTTTCATAAACTCCATCTCCAAAGCCTAGGCATCTTTAGAGCACTGTCATTTTTTTTCTCCAAATGGATCAATTATGTGCCCACGTAATCCTGTTACCTGTGAAATCCATGCATACTTCTCCCATTTGCTGCAGTTCCCAGGCGGACAAACTTGCATTATGTACGCATAAACAAACAGCACATTTTCCTGATATTAGAGATTGTTTTCAAAGTGAAAGGCAATCTCTTGGGTCCTTTACTAAAAAAAAAAAAAAAAAAACAAGACAGAAAAAGAAAAGAAAAACTGCCTGTTCCTTCAAGAAGTAACCTCAGTATATATATTGTGTATATATATATGTGTGTGTTTATAATATATATACTGTATATACATTGTATGTATGTCATGTATATACACATATATTTATATTTACTACTCCTAACATTTCATTTAAATCACATGGCTTTGCTATGCTCAGTCCCTTAATTGCTCCAAGGAAGTAAAGTCTTCATTTTAGTTAAACTAGTCTATGCAGGCTTATCACATTTTTTATTGCTATCTTTTCTCCTTTGTTGATAATTAGTTATTTAAGGGTAAATCATCCCCAAGACACCTTGAAACAATTGAGAACTGAAAACCCAAAGTGAATTAGGTTATAAAGTTTGCAGTCATCTTATAGAAAAAAAGTCCTCCGTATTTTTCACTGCAGCACTTGACACTCACTGGCTCTGAGTCTTCCTTTAACACACACAGAGCCCTTGATTGAAACAATCGTAGAAAACACAAAGATTCTGCTTCTACTACACTAGGATGGAAACGCCTCAGTGAACTAGGAGGCCTTTCCCATGTCTTAAATCTGTAATAGCAAATTGTCTTCCTATGCAAGTGCATCTACATGTTCACGTGTGGACACACCCACCAGCACAAAATGCATAAAGCAGGCTTACGTGCAAATATATAAGAAGACTGTAGCTATAGAATCGCCTGTAAATAACCAACAAGCAAACATGCTTTTGTCTGTGTGTGAACTCTCCCTGGGTGAGTAAAGTACTATGCATGTTCTGCACAGAGATATGAATTCTTGCTTCATTCTTTCAGCCTGTGCTGTATCTGATTTTCCTCACTTCACTGGGCACCCAGCAGTCCAGTTACACTGCACTTGCACTCTACAATTTGTCTCTAAGAGATTCCCCAAATCACAAAATGTCTTGTCTGCTGTCCAACGTGCTCCCCATATGAAGAAAAGATGGTCTGAAAAATTGGGTTGTGCTTGGAGCCCTGTGGCCTGGCCCACCGCTGCCATTGTGCAGGAGTGGTTTTAAAGATAAATGACTGCATGTTAACCAGATTTGACATGCTGTACAAAGGCAGGCACCTTTGGTCCCATGACACAGCCAAACAGAAGACACAACAAGCAAGCCTGGCAAAGATGTCCAACATGAATAAAAGCACAACAATTTGTCACATAGTTGTTACAAAATGTTAGCAGCTTTGGGGCTTGCCATGGGATGGCAGAGAGAAGGCAGTGTGGAGAATTCAGAAGTTGGAAGACTGGTGAGTCTTAGGCAATGGAAGAGTTAATCAGAAAAGGGGGGAAATAGTTATCGCAAAGGGATTATTTTCCTCTGCTTTCTCATAAGGCCGAAGAAGGCCTTAATGTCATGAATTAAATCAGTGAGGCCAGTGTTTCGGGGTTTACTAAATTCCACTGTTTTGAAGGGCTGTCTGTTAACCATCTCTTTCTAAACTCCCAGAGATGTAGCACCCTCTAGGATCAGTTTCTTGAGGATCAACAATCATTTTTCATTTTCCTTTTCAAACTGACATAGCGATGAAAGAAAGAATTTGGAGGATGAAAAATCCTTACACCCCACTTAGTCTCACGATTCACCCAGACAAAGGGAACCGAACTGCCTCACTCTAACTCTGTTTCAAATGCTGGGTTTTCTTTCCACATGTCCTGCCAGTCAATGATCATTATTGCCTGTGTTGCCTGTAATTCTGGAAATTCCGTGATTGTAGAAACATTTAACCATAGACTTTCTTCCTGACTCCAGGCTTGTACATTTTCTAACCCTTGATTTCCTTGTCAGTAAAAAGAGTATTAAAATAATAGTACCTATTTGATGGCATTATAGTCAGGGCTACATCAGATGACATAGGCAAAATTCTTAGCGCTGGTCCCAGAACATTGAAAGTACTCAATAAATGTTAGATATATTATCTTTTGTACAGTTGCCAGAGACATGTCACTGAAACGCAAATGTGATTATGTCACTCTTCTTTTAAAAAATGGTTCACAAGCCCACCATCACCTATTTACTGGATAAGAGCCAGCAATACGAGATAGATTTTTTTGCTCTTTGCCCACTTTGGCAGATTCAAATTTAAGCTCACCCATCCCCTTTGCTCATGCCCTGTGTCCCAGACATCTTATTTGGCTGACAATGCCTGAGCCATTGGCCCTTTCTCTCCTCTAATGCTTGTAGGTGTCATCCTCTCAGCCCAGGGCACCCTTCTCTCACTCTGCTGGTGAAATCCATGTCATGTGACAACATTCCCCTCCAAAGTCACCTCTCCCAGCAAGTCTTCCCTCAGCACCTGCTCCCAGATCTAGTTGCACATTCTCTATATTCTCTCTTTACTAGGTATAACATTCTTCAGAGCACTTGTCACATTTTCATTGTTTCTTAAGCCCCCCCCCCCACCACCACCTTCTCACCTAGACAGCAATCTCCTCTGGGACCCAGCTCCCACATCCATCTTTTGATTCGCAGCCTTAAGTACAGACCCTGTGCACAGTAGGTGTGCAATTAACACAAAAAGAACAAACGCTGCAATTTTCTGCTGAAATACCAGAGGCCTAAAAAAGACCTGATGGCATACTTTTCAATTAGCTTTGCAATGAGAAAATTTTTCTCTCTTACAACACAAAGCTGAGATCACCTTCAGGAATAAAGGTAAAAGAAGTCCTGAGTAGAAAAAGAAAGCGTGCATTTTTTTTTCATGAACCTGACATCAGCTTTGAAGAGGTGTTGCTTGTAGTAGTAGCATAATAAATCAGGTAAGCTCATGTGGAAAACTTTGACATGAAAAAAAACTTTAAAAGTTGCTGACCAATCTACTGCTGGTATAGGCCTTTTCTGAGGATCCAAATGACCCTGTAAGAGTACAGAAAAGATACTTGGCAGAGGGAGTTTGTATAAAAGACACTGTCATTCGCAACATATATGTAACATTTAGTAGAATCTCCCAAGTAATTCCACATTGCCCTGCTAGCTTATAGGGGACCGTGAGCCAAACGTTAAGCGGTAAGATTTCTACTGCAAATATTTCGAGGGGTAGGAAGGGCCTGGTGCTCTAATGACATCTGTGATTCTCTAACCTTTGTGACCCCTTGTAAACTCAGAACCAGCGCAGCCTGCAGCACATAATAGTACCTCCCCCAGCCCACCACTCTGCTGAAATTTGAGCCAAGCCCCATGTGGCTATGGCTCTTATGTTCACAGGTCCTGAAGGGAATCCAGGAAGCAATTCTTTGATGAAGTCCGAACCCGCTGGAATATGAAATTGTCCTCATCATAGTGAGTGGGAGGCAAGAGTTGGTGAAAGGAAAGGGATCATGGAGTTAACTGGTGACCTGTCAGTTTCCTCCATTTATAGGTCTCATTTTATTTCTACTTGTAATATTAAATGGGAAACAGATTTAAATTTGGGAGAAATGACGGCATGCCACTCGGAACAACCAGCTGAGCTGTCACCTTTAAACCACACTTGTCATTTGTATCCTAAAAGTGATGAGGAAGGGTCATGAGGGAAGGCCTGACACCAAACCTGAAATCACAGGATAGTAAGATACTTCCAGGAATACTGTATTCTTTATTTTTCATCTCTTTCTCCAAAATGTCAGCATTACCCAAAAATATGTCTTCAGAGTGAAGTGAAATTATTGATTTCTGCCTAAAACAGTAAAGAACCACACAGAATATTTTACATGAAAGAATCTGATTATCAGATTGATCTGCAACAGTTAACTAAGCATATTCTTAGGATGAGCTTTATATGGAGAGATCATTTTGTAGAATGCCAAACACAGAAGAGGATCCTTAAGAAACCTCACAAAGTCCCTTAGCTCCAGTGGTATCAAGCCAAATACTCAAATGCTGTACTCTGGATTCATTATTAAAATATACATATATTTATATATTTAAAAAAAAAATATATATATATATATATGTTGAGTTGGAGTCTCACTCTGTTGCCCAGGCTGGAGTGAAGTAGCATGCTCACGGCCACTGCAGCCTTGACCTGCTGGGCTCAGGCAATCCTTCCATCTCAGCCTTCCAAGTAGCTGGAACTACAGTTGTGTGCCACCACACCCGGCTAATTTTTTAAAAATTTGTTGTAGAGACGAGGTCTCACCAAGTTGCCCAGGCTGGCTTGAACTCCTAGGCTCAGGCAATCCTCTCACCTTGGCCTTCCAAAGTGCTGGGATTACAGGTTTGAGCCACCATGCCCAGTCTTATTAAAATATTTTAAACTAATATTGCTGAGAGAGTCAGAATAAGCACATGAAAGTTAAATTTTCTTCCATTATAAGGAGATTTAAAAAGTCTAGTGGCTCTCATTTTAACAGTAAAAACATAATGTACATAGAAATAATTTTTAACTAGCACACTATAAATCCACTCATGTGCTAACAGACCATTTGAGATGCACTAAGTTGATGGTATAATGTTTTGCTAGAAAGTTGCATCTTTGTTGAGAGATGATATTAACAAGAAAAGCTCATTTCTGGAAAAAAGTTTCTAGCAATAACTTTATTAACTGGTTTTGGAGGCTTATAGATGAAATAACAAAGTTATAGTTAAAGATGCAAAGAAAAATATCAGCCTTATTTCAATTTTCTGTTTCTTCCTTAAACTTTAAAAATTTAATCTCAAATATTTATTGCCTTGGTCAATAGTCTGTCTGTACCACCATGAAAAGATTTCCCTCCAGGTCTCTGTCATATTGGCGGCAGTGTTTTGCAGCAAACCAAATCCACATTAGTCAGAAGTTCAGGTGTACAATTTTGACCTGTGTAATAATTTTAGGCTTGCAATTTGTGTTGTTACATTTCTTAATCTAGGTCTAAAATATGTGCAGTATTGCTTTTAGAAAGTAAAAAACTGATGGATTGTGCCATCTATGGCAGCATTTGTTCAGCATTTGGTACAAATGGGAGAAAAAAGATACAGAATGCATGGATTGATTTTCAAATTACCTCAATATTTTGAAAACATTTTCACCTGCATGCTGAGAATGCTAAGAATGGCAAGGAAGGCAATTGTGCATTTGCACAGCCTCCACTGCATTCATTTATAAATTACCTCATCACTGACTGAAATTAACACTGATTCTTACAGGCAATTTCTCAATTTCCAATGCTAATTACATTTTTTTTACTTTTAAATTCTGTACCACCTGTTTTGGGCAAGACATCTTAGGCAGCGCGACCGCATTTAATCACAATTTTAATTAACCGCCCTGTAGATGTGAAAAAGAAGCAATTATAATGTAGATGAATGATGATTTTTCTGCATTAAATTGTTTTGTTTCCCTGGTATGTTGATTGTAACACAGCACACAAATACAGTAACTGTACAATTTTTTTCTATTGTAATTTAGTAATTGTTTTTGGAAAACCAGTTTGGGAATGAGTGACTTCATCTGTTTACAAATTGATTGATACTGTTCACTCACTGATTGCTGCGGCGTATATTTTGGTATTGCACAGCCTAGCATAAAATATAATTAGAGATGCACAGGCTTTGCAGCACCATTTTGGAATCTGAAAATCAACTGTAACTGAAGTATGTTTTCCTTGAGCATACTAGTATCAGTTGGGGTTGATGAAATGATAATCAAAACAATGGGCTTTCCAATTCCACCACTAGTAGAAACCCTTGGTTTCAATCTGATAGTCTAATATGGTAAGTTTATGAATTACTCTGTACTAGGCCTGGGAGCTGGGGGCTGGCAAGTCTGAAGCTTGCACAACTCACTCAGATCTGTATCACAAGGAGCATACAAGTGAAGTAAAGAAACAATGATGAAAAATAAAGAGTTGCTGCTTTGGAAATGGAAGGATTGTTCCCGACACCCGGGCACAATGCACTGGTGTGCTGTACTGCTAGACTATCTCATCTCTACACTATGATACAATAAGATCACATTCATGCTCCTGGCTTGCAGATACAGATCATTAAAGCTGTACCTCATTGCAGATAAATTCAAAGATCTTATTTATATGAAGCAGAGCCTGTTCCTCACTCAGCTAGGAATGGGATGGGGGCGGGGGGAAGACAGCCATCAATACCTCTTTATGAAACCTAATGCTAACTGATAGCTGAAAGATCTATGCTTACTTTTCTCATATGAATTAGAGATCCCTTCAGGAATGCCCTCGACTAACATCACACCCACTCCTGATCTCAGGGACCTTCTCCATTATTGTGTTGCATTGGTAGCACAGGGCTTGTGTCTCCCTCCAGTCATCCAATGAATAGTTCTGAAATGTGCTCACTTGGATGGGTCTTGGGCTAGGCCATTTCTGCTGGCCTGGAAAAAATGGGAAAAAGTCCACATAAGCAATTTTGGATGTTCAAAGGAAACTTTTTGCGAGATCTCTTCATCTCCTGCTTTGCTTCTTCTTACACTCCATTCCTTAGAAGATCCTAAATTAGGACAATTCATTAAAGGTGAGAAGTCATGTTGGTCCTAGCCATGGGTCTGTTACAAAACATAGCTAGGACTATGGCTTCATGTAGAGCAGTTTAAAGATAGAATGTTATAGGTTGACAGGACAAAACAGATCATGTCGGGATAGTGGTTGGGGCAGCAGGACTATTTAGATCGACTTCTGTTTGCCTGTCTCCTTTATAAATAGTTGCCTACAAAGTATTAATAGGAAACACCAAACAGATGCCAAAATTCACTTCATATATTTAGTAAGACTCTACCCCATTAATATATTAAAAGGTCTTTTTTTTTTTATGCCAGGTTGGAGATTGCATGTCTAAATCTTGTTCATATCTACGGGACTGGACGAAAACATCTCTCACGAAACTAAGAGGCTACAGAATGTCTTGCAATCTATGCTGCTGGCAAGCGTAAGTCTTTTTCCTGTATGATGTTACACAAAAACTAATAATAAAAGCTTAATCTTGCCTAGTCATCTCTACCTGTGTCACTGTTTCTGGCTGTGGAAATCATTTGGAAAAAGTGAACATTAAGTAAAACTACTACTGAAAAAAAAGGCAATTCATTTCAGTTAGTAAAACTGTCATTGCTAAGAAAGCATGCTTAGGGCAGGTGGAAATGTGTATGTGTTTTACCCTGGAGATTCAATTTCCGATTTTTAGTGCAGTCTCACTGGTTATTAGCAGCAATACTTTCAGGGTGCTGAATATTTTTCTCTCCTTTGCCACCTTCCTTACCTAACTCATAATAGCTCTCAAGAAAGATGCTGTTTTATGAATGGAGGTAAAAATAACCTTGAATATCTCAAATTATAACCTCTTTACATAATGAAAAGGGAGTGTTCTGGCAACAGACACAACTTTTTTTTTCATAAAGTTGTTCCAGCAATAATGCTTGTTTGGAAGTTTCTAAAAGTGGTAACATCTGTGTTCCTGCTGGCAGATGCCATCCCACCAACCCTTCAACAAGCAGTTTGCCTGTGAGAGAAAATAAAGTACCTGATCCCAGGCCTTAGTCAGTCTTAGCTCTCCGTATCTTCACACTCTGACCCACTGCGCGTTCCTTCAAGCAGAGAGCTGCCTCCCATGGCTACCTCCTCAATATAAACTTGCTAACTAATCTCTTAGCAAACACTTGAAGCAAACCTGAAGAGAGGAAAAAGAGGCAGAAAGGGAACAAAAAACCCAGCATAGATAAAAAGCTCAGGACACATTCAACAGGACGCTGGAATCTAAATTTAGTTCCAAACTTAAGATTTCTTTTGAAGGCCTGGCTGTTGCCCGTGGAACAGGACTTTTTGCAACAATTATTTTATTTTAAGTCTCAATCCTAATTCCTCTGCTATCTCTTAAACAGGGCTCACTTTAACATAAACTCCCTTGATTTCTTTTTTCCTGCCAGTGGTGATATGCCTACCCTGACAGGTATTTGTAAATGGGTTCTTTTATTACTAAATGTCTTTTTTCCTAAATGTCTTTTTAATAACATGTCTTTTTAAAAGTCTACCCTGACTGCACTATGTACACACAAGGTAACTCTTCCTTAGGAATTTATGTGAGAATCCAGTGTTGGAAATAAATAATGACTTTCAACCAATGATCAAAGAAAAATAAATCTTTTATCCTAATAAGACTTTTAAAGACTGGAATCCCATTTTTAAATGGATAACAGCTAAGAGGCTACTGGCAATCTATTTATTTCCAAAGCTGTGTTTTAATGTTGACTACACAGAAACTAGATGAACAAATGGACCCTAGGGTCTTCAAAGTTAAAGCTTTTAAAATAAAGTTGGTATGTGGTATTTGAAAACATATTGTTCAGAATTTAAGTTTTAATATCTAGGAATAAACAGAGCATTAAATCAAGCAAAACTGTGACAAGGCCAATATGCACATGGATGATGCCAGCAAGGCATCTTCAGCCCTTTGTTCACAGCTTAACAAAACTGTGCCGTCACACCACTTTAGTTCAACAGTGCCTGTCGAATGGGCATCAGCAGATCAGCCAATGCCTGTCATATACAGAGCTAGAAGACGGTTTGAAAGCAAGGGCTTATTCGACCCCCAAGTCTAGTTGGAAAGTGAGGAGGATTTTAAATCATCTAGTAAAGACACCAACCCCCTCCTCAGCTCCCCACTAGCCCACCAAAGTTAGAAGAGATGAGGAAGGATAACAATTTTTTTTAAAGACGTAAAGGAGAAAAAAAATGTACTCAGGCAAAGGGAACACTTTTCATATTTGTTTTCTTTGTAAAAGCAATTATAAAAGTTTTTGTAATCATACAATGTTTCTTAAAGTGACATTCCTGAGAGGAAAATAAAAGTTGAGTATTGCAGCTATTTTAAGGTTTTGCCACTTTTTTTGGCTTTTAAAACAACTGAATAAGAGTTCTTATGTTATCAGGACAGTAGAGCATTATTTGACAAAGAAAACTTGCAAACCCATGTTATTCAAAGGAGTATCTCCTCAAATATAGTATTTGCTACTTGCATGTTTTTTGTTGACCAAAATGCATTAACTTTTGAATTGACAATCTCCTGAGCTCTGGACTCTATGAACATTTAATCTCCTTCAGAATAGAACCCCCGAGAAAACAAACCTGGCAAAGAGAAGGATTGTTCATTTTCCTACAAGTTAACAATTGGGGGGGAACCAAACCACCTTATTTTCCTCATATAACACTGATCATGAGATTTGGCTTTCAAGCTTTAATAAGTGCTGGGGAGGTGCCTCAGAACTTTCCTTCCGTTTAATTAAGTGTGCCCACTCCTCTTTAGGCATCCAATCAGATTACGTGAGAGCAAACCCCCGGAGCAGGGCTGGTGAGCCCTAGTGGCAAGAATTAGCTGAAGGTGTTCAGAATCTCAACCTTCCGGGCTCCTTCAGGATCCAGTGCTACTGAGATCCATGCAGGAGGAGCTGAAATTTCCCGCACACTAAAGTTGAAAAGCTCTCACTCTCAACCTCCCCCACCCCTCTGTCTTTCACTCTGCTGCTGTCAGTTTGCTGCCTGTACTTTGGCTGTCTCTTTTCCAGTCTCTACCCTGTGAGTTTCTGGCCTGCCAATTTCAACTTGAAGCTTGACTGGGCTGATTTGATGCAAATACCTCCAGGGAAAACCCTGAAACTGATGAACAGTTATGTCAAGTCGATTTTGCACCATCGGGAAAAGGTAACCTCTGCGAGAAAAAAAACAACAAGGTTAAAGAGACAAGGGCTTTTCACGTGTAATACCTCTGCTGCACATCTCGTGCACTGTTTACCATCCCTCAGAAATTGTAACTGTCAGAATTAGTCCTAATTGCAGATGCGAAAGCTGCCATTATAATAAAAACAGAGGCAGTGCAGGCATTAAATGTAGCAGCCTAATTTGTGAGACTACAGAAAAGGTAGAGTAAATGAATATTTCATTACTTTAATTACCAGGGACTACTCTTTTCTTGCTGTCTTATGATAAGTGTTGCTGTAACTAGCAACAGCAAACATCCACTAAAACATAAAGTGCAATAATCGTCCTGCTGTCAGGATCACCACTTTAAAATACGAGCAGGGAAAAAATATAATGGTTTATCTATTTCTTAGAGATTGCAGAAGTAGAAGATGGAAATTCATTTAATGTCAGGGGTGAAAAAAACGCACACACAAAGGCACCAGTAAACAGGTTTTAGTCAGAGAATAATGGCTCCAAGAAAGAAGAAAAAAAATCAGTTGACTATACATTTGAAATGTTTGCCCTAGAAGAATGCTGAAAAGTAAAAAGTAGGAGGTAATAGTGTTTGGATTTTTTAGGGCAAAATTTTGTTTTGTGTTGCACAACGTAATTGTTTGAACATTAGAAAATAAAACTTAAGCGACTGGGGGAAAGACAAGGAAAGCAAGTGGTTTTCAAATGATTAAGCAAAGGTGGAAAAAGTTCAAGTTGGCAAAAGTTTAGAAGCTCAGTCCAGTTCCATTTAAAAAGACTAGATAAAGCCTGCCAGAAAAAGGACTTTGCCTGCAGTTTCAGAGTACCGATTCATAAGACTTGGGGAGCATCAATAATTACTCACCACTGACACCTTGAAAACCCTGGGTACTTCTCTATAAATGTCAGTTTCAGGTAAAGGGTCAAAGGGGGGGGGCGATGTGAGGAGATGCTGGGTTGTGGGAGGTGGGAGGTAGGCTGGGAGTGGGGGGTGTGGTTGAGGAGGTTGCTGAGACTGGTTGAAGCCAGCCTGTCTCTGCATTTATCACACTGTCCCAGAGGAGGTGTTTGTTCAACATAGCAGTTTGACAGCACAAAAACACTGTGGCCAGAAGCCCTATCAAAGAACCTACTGACACGTATCATTTGTGGTCTTGGTTTCACAGGACAAGGCTACCTCACACTTATCTGCACAAGTATAAAACTCCACACATTTCTGAGTGTTCAGTATAGTTTTAAATCCCCCCTACCTGTTTTACCCCCCCTCTAAATATTGTAAACACTGCTTAAAAATACCATCTTTATTCAGGACTCCAGAATGCTGTTTTAAAAACCATAATAATTTGCAATCAATTTAGAATAATCTGTGTTGGTAATATTGAAGGAAAATGGGGGAAAACAGTTTAAAACTAGTAATTTATCCTAAATAATACACTTAAAGCTAAGATTAATAGGTGTAAGCTTCATAAGAGTCGTGGCACAGGGAACACTTTTCCCCCTTAAAATAAATTCTACCAAACAAGGATCTGCATTAATTCTTCACCTCTACTATTTTTGTTTAAATGCATTTTATTCACAAACTAGATGATTGTAGTGAAAGTTAAAGAAGAAAAGTATCAGAGTTTGATCCTAGGGTGCATCTGTGTTGGTATGCATGTGGGAATGTGTGCATATGGGCTGTATTTAGTTTTCAAATTTCCATCAGCAGAGCAAAGGTGATGGGAAATCTTTAGAGGACAACCATTTTGCTCAGAGATATTTCCCTCTTAATGGGTCTATTTATTATGAAAACAGCTTACTGAGTTCTTTATATATAAACCTCACCTCTTAGAACTGAGAAATCTCATGATGTGAAACACTTCCATTGATGTACAGGGTGTCTAAAACAGAAACTTAGGTACTTCCAAGAATAGGCAAATTGCAGTTTCTTTGATTACAGTTACTTGGATATACAAGGCAATATAAATACAATTTACACTAATAAATAGTGAAAACTATACACTACATTTATATATCACTTGGCACTGAATTATTTAAAACGTACTCACCTATTTAAGAGAGAGAAAAAAATCTCAGATTATCGCATCACACTTTAATCTGTTGATGTATTATCAATTACTTATTTAAGAGAGGAGGTGGCTACCCCTTGTCAGGAATACCTTTCCTAGAGTTAGTTATTTAAAAAATATGCAACAGTATATAAAGAACAAAAATCACTACGTTGTCATATGAGCAACACAACTATTAAAGAAGAATTTGCTACAGTTTTTATGTAGAGTTTGTTTTAGAAAATCATTAATGATAGTTACCTATTCCCAAAAGAATATGGACATTTACCTCTCTTACCTGAAGTTATTTTAAAAGATTTCTACCTTACTTTATCCTGGGGATTTAAAAATACACCTTCATATATTTACTCTTGTGATAAAAGTTGGCCAAACTGACCAGTTCTGTGCTTATGGTCTAATTGAAGAATATCTTCATTTATATGGGATTTAAAATGTTAACTTCAAAATATTCAAGTTCAGAATTAAACCTCTTCTAGTTTCTGGTAGAGTGTGTGTGGGTTTAAGTTGAAATAACGCAGCAACCAAGAAAAACTAAGAACAACTTAAAAATGGATTACACACAATAGAATATGACATTTAGTCCCACAGATTATAGGAAAAGTCATCTGGAGTTTTGATTTTATAGTAATGTTAAGAAGAATAAAAGGTAACTTGGATATGTACACTAACAGTTCCGTATTGTCTTCTAATTCTAACTACTCTTCGAATCTCAATCCCTGGACTAAACTCAGTAATAGAGCTAAATTTGTAAATAATTATCAATCATTATGATGATTACATTCCTCAGTTGAAAAATGAAAGCAAAGTTCAATCAAACTCTTCTTGAAACGTTTGCTCTCCTTTTCTCCTTATGTGTCTGTGCTGCATGCTCTTTGGAAGTCTGGTTTTTAGAAGCCCATATTAATTTCTAGCCAAGTCTGTTAATGTACATGGCTTTATCAGCTCTCATATTTTCTTAGGTCACAAACGCACAATATCTGATGACACAGTGATCATCTTCCTTCTCCTTACTCCTTTCAGCTCCTCTAACTTTCCTGTCAGAAGCCTGAGAAAATATGCGCAGTTACTGTTGCTGAGGGGAGACAAAGTTTAACTTCTGGGTTGGCAATCGGAGAATAATTCATGAGCAGATTTCTAGCAAATGATATGATTTGCTAAATTTTGGTCTTTGATTTATATTTATGTACTCCTGCTACTGCTAAGGTTTTGCCAACCTCAATTAGATCATGAATGAGATCATTTTAATTCAGCCCCCAAACTGTGACCTGACCATGGTCTGAAAGTGTTCAAAAAGTAATTTTAAGCCTCCCTTTGATTTGAAAAGGAATACTGCATGCTTGGTCGTTCATACAAATAACATAAAACTTAATTATTGGATGATCTGGCAGAGGACCTTCTTGCCAAACAACAGTCAATGCCAGCTACTGTGATGCTGGCGCTGCCCGGGCCCCCGAGCCTACAGCCCCCTTGTATGCGGGCGTTTGTTCATTGTGTCTCAGGGCAAGATGCTTTCAAATAGGATGCACAGATCTGGGAGGCAGGGTGCACCATATTTATAACTCCAGTTTAAAAATGCTGTCTCACCTAGAAGGGAAGTAGATCTGCGCTGTCAAATCACCAGGAGGCTGTGACAAAGGGAGCTTGCAGCCTGACACACGGTGTAACAACATAGCAAACACCTTTAATTCCATCATGTCTCATACCCTTTACTTTCTCACACATTTGTGGCTGCTCGAACGTTGACACCTACACTCTTTTTCGAAACTAAATAAGGCAGTCTTATTTAAGCCCAAATGCAACACCTGTAAAGTTATTCTTGTGCCCAGCAAAAAATAACCATTAACTCCTTCCTCATAAATGCCCTCCGTTTGCTTTGGAAAGTCTCAAGTTGGTAACGGCCAGCCTGGGGCCCTGCCTCTGAGGTTCACATGACCTCCCAGGCTCCGACAGATAGGCAGTACTTCCCCCCTGAAAAGATGAGAAGACTGAGATAATGTCACTGTCCGAATTGGCCTCTTACAGCTTTTCAAGTTGAAGCCCCTTTCTTCATCACAAACTTCTGGTGTCTTTTATAGGAGGGAGAGAGGCCCCAGCTGCTTCATTCCCTCTAGCTACCGTAGTCTAATATTTTAAAAGCTAGAAATGAAAATAGCTTTTCTAAAGATATTTCCTGGAATTTTTAATGTGCTGCCTTGATTCCTTTTTTTTCTATTTTTTTTTCCTTGCCAATTATAAACCACCATTTGGAGGGCTTATGAGCAATGTAAGTCCACCTCATCTAATTAAACCACATTGTTTTAAAAGCTTGAACAGTTTTCATGTCTATAAGACTTGTCTGAATAATAAACTGCTAGAGCCAGAATTCTGAGTGTCTTTAGAGAGCCAGGATTTTATCTGCTGAGTGCAAAGGGCCAGGCACTCAAAGAGTTAAAGAGTGTTCCCGCATTACTGGGTAGGTTAATATCACAGCTGCCTGGTAAAGCATTATCCCCGTACCTCACTTAACAAAAGCCTCCTTTTGCAAACAGACTCCCACTTTCCCCCCAAGTGTCCAAAGGTGTTTACTGAAGTAAATCTGCCTAAATCCTTCATTGCTTGGGTCATGGGGGTGGGTGGGAGGGGTGGAAGGTGTAGGGATAATCTCTTTTTGTAAATTCTGTAAATCTTCTGGGAAAAAGAAAAAAAAATTCAGGAATCTGTGTCACATGTTCGTGTACAACTTCTAACATATCCGTTAGTTTTGCTCTTATAAGTGAAATCTGCCACACTGGCTATTGGAGAAGTCCCCATTTCAAATCATTCACTCTTCTGCCTGAAGAGATTGCATTTCCAAAGTTTTGTGTGTGTGCGCGTGCGTGTGTGCATGTGTGTGTGCGCGCATTGTATGCTTAATCTAATTGTTGAAGAAAAACTTGGTATCTTAAAAGTGGTTTCAGAAAGGAAAAAAAAAAGAGACAAGACAGTTTAAGAGCAAGATAATGTAGCTGAAAAGTTGTCACGAGAGGTTTCTGCTCTTGCTGTGGTCTCATTCCAGTGCCATTAACTGCATGTTACTTTTGCATGTTGAAAATGGAGGCAAATAACACAGTAAAACCTGACAGGTCCTCCTGCGAGGGTTTAAACAGTTCCCAGGAAGAAGGAGCCCTTGAGGCACAAACTTTCTCTCACAAGAGAACGTGAATACCACCAACCCCTCCCTACAAATCTTGAAGCATCCAGTTTGAGATACAAAAAGGCTGTCATCTCACAAATGTTAAACATACTAAAAAAATCTGAAAAAAAAGTATGGAGAAGGTGTGAAAAACGTGGCACTTTACAGCCCTCAAAGCTTTTTAAAATAGAACAACTTTTCCCCCTAAAATTCTTTTCAGAGAATTTTTTTTTTTCCTTTTTGGCTCATTTGAGAGTTTCTTTCTTGGCTTTTTTCCCCTTTCATTTGAAAATATGAATTATCATAAAAAGTCAGGGGGAAAAATGGGAAAGTCTTTTCCAGTTTTCCTGAGGATTTATCCGTGTGTTCAGGCTGGGTGTGAGCACCCGTCCCTGAAACTAGAGCAGGGGCCCAGGCTCCAGCCCACCGTCCCTCCCGCCCACCAGTGCCCTCACCTCTCTGCTCTGCTGGTAAACAATCAGACTTATTAAAGCCAAATCGCAGGCAGCACTCAAGGGCGGGAAGTCCACACCTGACCCCAGATCTAACAGGCTTCTGGCGGGGGATTCGATCCCTCCCTGACACGTTTTACCTCAAGTGTTGAGCGGGTGGCCATGAATAGTACAGACATGCCATCTTGTAACACTATATGCCTGTCAGGAGGGACAGGGCCTGGTGGAGCATCAACTATATAAGGCTGGTAACTAGGGGAAGCCCAACAAACAGCCACAAACACCTAAGTTATTTTACTCAGCTATTACCCTGTGTCTGCCTCTCTCTCTCTCTCTCTCTCTCTCTCTCTCTCTCTCTCTTTCTTTTCATCTTGGCTTTCTGTGGCAGAATGCAAATGGAGCCTGCCGGCGGTGAAAGGGCTGAATTGTGATTAAGAAGAAGAAGAGCTCCTTTCTTTGTTCTCCCCTCAGGGGATGTTTACTGGGAGAGACACAGCGGATCAGATATGAAAGGCATTCAGGTCAGCATTGATGTGAGCGAAAGTGAAATCATACCTAAGGCATTCAAAAGACCGCCGTGTCAGGGGTTCAGCTAACGGTGCAGCTACTGTGTGTGTGTGTCTTTCCGGAGAGGCAAAAATCTTTTCACAGACTGGTGATTTCTTTTTCCTCCCTAATTTACTACAAAATTATAAAAGTTTCTCTCCCCTCCCCCGTTTACCTCCCACCAGATGACACAAGAGTTAGTATTTTCTCTCTTCATGGACCACACGCGATATGAGACCAACTTCTAATAACTGTGTTCCCTAAATGAAACAGCAAGGCACCATCTGAACTGCAAAATCTTTTTTTAAAAAACAGGTGTATCCATGGGGGCTACATATATGCATAATATGTTGGAGAGAAAGGAAAGAAGAGAAAAGCCAAAAGACACACGCATGGATGGCTTGTCCTCTCACCTCCCTCAGGGGAAACACAAAACAAAACACACACATGCACACACACAGCATAAAAACACCACAGAACACCTTAAAACGAAATCCTTTATTTACTTTGTAACTACTAGTTACACTTTTCCTGAGAGCTTTCACTCTGACACAACTGTCACCCAAGATAAAAGTATTTGGCACATAGCTATTAAGGCAAAGTCTTCCATAAAGCCTACTGATTATTATCATTTTCCTTTTAAAAACTGCTTGATGAAGAAATACTTGGATCTTACTTTTTAAAAGTTTACACTCCCCACAGCCCAAATAGTCATTCAATAGACTTTCCAAGTGGTAAGCTGATGCTGTTGGCATAAACAGAGCTATGTAAATATATACAAAATTCACAAATCACAGCAAACATACAAATAACGAGGAGGTGCCTGGATGTTTCAAGGCTTAAAAATGAAAAGGCAAAATCACATTTCATCTTCTGATTGCTAAAGAAAGAAAAGAAATAGAGGGGGAAAAGGGCTATATTTATTGGTTTTAAATCATCCTTCCTTCTGCTCTGAATTATTTTTTTCAACCTTCACATCTTGGCTAAAAAAGCATATTTGGGCTTATGTTAACATCTGCTTTTGTGGTGACATTTAATTCTGTATATTTTCAACTAGTGTTTCTGCATCACAGATTTTCCTCCTTTATCTCTTTGCTCTAAAAAGACAACCAAAGAGCAATCAAAAAGGTGTCTGACTTGGCCATTCAGACAATTGCCCCCTTGTGGGAATGCGGGAATGAATGGTACAGTGGACACCCCAGCACCATTGACGTTATAAACATGTAAATGAAACACATTAGGGCAGACAATCAATTGTCTGTGAGCATTGCAAACCTGCACTCCCTCTCTCTGTGACAGGCACAAAATAGTGTCTACCTTGGGAAGCCACGGTGCTGGAGAGGAAAAGGACAAAGAATTCCTTTTCACACAGAAGAAAATGCACCTTAAAAGCCTTGGAAGAATGCAGATGACAAAAACTGTTGTAAGGAAAAGAATCTCCCACATCTTAGAATAAACGCGGCTCTGCTAGAGAGCTAGCAACGCCCTCCGTTCCTACCTTCAGGGTAGACACACATTTTTCCCAGGAAATATTCTTAATACGGCATTAGGGTCTTTAATAACCTCTTGGAATTTTCTTTAAGCAAATTAAGAAGGAAGGAAGGGAAGCATCTGAAACATATGACATAGCAGTTTAGCAGGGAACTTTAATCTTGGTTTTGTCCATGTTTGAAAATAAATGCTTAAAGACGTGAAGTTATTTTTATTTGGCAACAGAGAAACAATGTAAAGTTTAAAATCCTCAACCCACCCTTACCCATGGTGGACTGTCACGCTATGGAAGCCACCAGGCTACTGGCTCTGCTCGGAAGGAAAGCACGTTTCTGCCCCAATTGACTGAGTTTTTCCAAACCGAAATAAAACAAATAGATCAGTCTAGATACATAGCCCCCAGCCTTGTGTGTGTGCAGCGTGACAAAACTTGCAGAAGATCTCCACAGAGAAAAAAGGATGGAGACAGATATCTTTGGAGTGCCCGCAGAACTGGTACCTGCCACGCAAGCTGCCTGAGTGCTTTGAGAGCAACACAGGCTCCCTAGAAGCTCATCAACTTTACGAAGAAAGCTACTTGCCAAAGGTTTCCACACTTTGCAAAGATAACCCAGTCTGGACCAACTGCAATGGGAATGAAACTTCCCTGCCTCAGTGTGTACTGTGGGGCTATGACTCTCGGCTGCCCCATCCTAACTTCATCTCTCAGGGAAGGGAGCCACGAGTCACCTCCTGAAGAGAGGTTGACTGCATTTCCTCTCCTTTTCATTAAAGCATCTCTGAAACGGGAGCATATCTTCTGTCCCTCATTGCCTCTAAGCATCACTACCCTCCACTCTCTTTAAGGAATGGTAAGGAGTAAGGGCTTATTCTAAACAGGGATAATCATTTCTGCTCATCTAATTGTTTCTCCTCCAGGATCCAAAGCCCTGAAAACATTCAGCTTCACATCTTTTCTTTGCCACTGAAAATCAGGGACCAAAGGCATTTGTGAAAAGGTCCCCTACTCCCTCATGCAGTCCCCAATCCTTCAATGGAAACTTTGGAGAAAAATCAAATTTAACTTCTATTTCCTTCTTCCATCCCTCTGTCTCCCATTCACTTTTCCTTTAAGAGACAACTTCATTCCTTTCTCTGAAACAATCAGTTTCTGTATTTGATTTTTGTTACAACATGCATGTGTCTGTGCAGTTTTTCAGAGACTGATGCTGGAGGGCGGCGGGCTGGGGAGGCAACCCCTCTTCCCTGGGCTCTGCAGGAAGCAGGAGGGAAGCTGGAGCATCCCAGGAGCTGCTGCCTGAAGCAGGGGCAAAAGCAACAAACTTTGCAAGTTATAAGCGGGCCGTGCCCGTGGTAGGCAGCAGCAGGGCATCTCCCGCTCCGGGTGCTCATGTCTGACTCCAAGGCTGTGTAAAGATAGTGGGGTATAATCAAGGGAAAGAAAAGGGGGGGCTGGGTTTCCCCCTCCTCTCCAGCTTTAGTGAAAGTGTTACAAAGTGAGTCAGGCGACTGAGGATCATCTGACTGAACTTTCTTGAAACCGACACACATTCTTGTCTGCGGGCAACTCGCTTTTTGCCTCCTTCCCCCTCACCCCACTACCCCTTTCTTCCTACACATCTTATTTTCTGGGAAGAGATTTCATCCTCTCCATGTGGGGGAAAGGAGACTGACTGCCCGCCATGGGTTAACTTGGCCCTGGCACTGCCTTAGCCAGGCATCTTGCTAGCCTGAGAATCTGGAAGGTTGTATTTTAGATTCTTGTTTCTCTCTTCGTACATTTATTTTCCTTGAACTGCCTTCTTCTCCTCTGCTTTTTAATAACTGTCTGCAGCATTGTCTTGTAACCCACGCTCTTGACCAGTCTTTGAAACACACACACTGCTTTACACATTTTATCTCCTTGTCGCCTTAGTCTATATATACATACACTGTTGACTTCATTAAAATTATATAAAGTGCCATTCTAGGTTCCTGGATGACCATCTTTTTTTTTCTTGCAGCTTCTACTTCTATGATTATTATTGCCATTATCCCTTTCCAGGAATTTTTATATGATTTTGATAAGCATCATCATATTTAGTGTTATCAGCAAAGACACAAGCTCAAAAGTGACATCTTTTCCATGAATCCAGGAAAGAAGAAAAATCCACTCAGTTCAGATAAATCCTAGCAATTCCCAAAGGGAAAGGCATTGGATACGTGTTTGATGAGAAAGAAAATGAAAAAAGGTGGGGGGATCTTCTACCTGCTTCTCAAAACCAGGACATTGCTCAGTCAGATTAAATCCAATGAAAAACACTGACAAGTAACCAATATATAGCATGTTTCCTCACAGATTATTTGGAAAAAGAGACAGGTAATAGTCAAAGTTAGAAAAGCTGTAAGCAATAGACAGGCTTGATGTTAAGTGTGCAAGGTCTGGGCTAAATGCCTTAAAATGTGCAATTCAACTTTCCACTTCGGCGTGTGGAGGTTTTTCTCAAGTTAGTAGCTGGGTAGAGGAGAAATGGTTGCAGTGTCCACAGTCCACAACTGTGCACCTCTCTGGCACTCCATCCACCTGCAAAGCTGCCAGCAGGCCTTCTTCTCTGCCAGCCCACTCTCCACCCCCAGGGGTTCCCAAGAAGCTGGGATCCCTTTATTTCCCTAGACCTGGGCTCTGGCCTAACCTCACTGCTGGGGCAAGGCTGGCCATCCGTGGCAAAATCCCGAAGGGAGTGGAAAGAGGAAGGCAAGAAGAAACAAACCCTCTAGTCTTCCTTGCAAAAGAACACTTCTAGGGGGTTTGTTTGAAATCTTTCTCTTTTCTCTCAAAAAATGACTGTTGAACATAAGGGGGAAAAAGCCTCCTTGACACAAAGCTTTTGTTATCCAGTTGATCAGCAACGTGCTTTAGATACTTGTAAGAGGGGGAAAAGAGCCCCACAACAGACATTGATTTTAGAAAATCAATAACCAACATTTAATAAAAGGAACAGAGGAAACACAAGAGAGGAGAGGGGGACATTAGGTGTAATTTTAGTGTCTACTAGATTACCCAGAGATGGGGAAGGGGAGGTCTCCTGTGTAAGGACCACCTTAAATAAAGCCAGACACCAGAGTGAAAAAAAATTAAATTAGGAGGGGGGGGGGAGAGAGAGAGAGAGAGAGACAGACAGACAGACAGACAGACACACACACACAGAGAGACTGAGACTGACTTAAAAAGAGGCAGCCTGAACTGAATCTTGGGGAAGCAGCTCGGAATATATTATTGTACTTGTTTTTCTGTAATACTAAGCCAAGCAAATAGATCAAAGACAGCACAAAGAGGAAAGGCAGGATAACGTAACGAACAGTTTCTGACTAAAATTCCTCTATCACTCCCCCATATGGCTCGACACCTCCACCACAACAAGCAAAAGACACACACGCACACACACACACAACCGAGAGAGAAAGAGAGAGAGAGAGAGAGAGAGAGAGAGAGAGAGAGAGAAGCATCATTTGTCTCTAATCAAAATTCTCTCGTCTTTGTGTTTTTCTCCTTCTCCCACCCCACACTGCGCCCCCAGCCGCCCCCTCCCCGCGCAGCTCTGGAGCAGGCCGGGGGCGCGCACAATGGTCTTCTCGAGAGGAAAGTTGCTCCAAGTGGGCCCGGGTGGTCCCCGCGAGGCGCGGGCTGGGGTTGCGGGAGGCCGGGAGGCCGGGCAGGCGCTGCGTCCCCGCGCCTGGCTCGGGAGCGTCTACGCGGCTCCGCGCCGGCTGATCCGGCTTGAGAGCGAGGGGAGCGAGAAGTTTCCTTTCGAGTCTGGCCTGGCGCTTGCTCGCTTGTTTGTTTTAGGGGGTTGGTTTTTTTTTTCTTTTTAAACTCAGTTATCCTCCGTCAGCTCCCCCCGGCACCCTCTCTCGTCCCCAACCCTCTCCCCTCCCCCAGGCGCCTTCCGCGCTCTTGCCAATCACTTTTCTCTTTTATTCCCACGATTTTGTTTGGGGTAATACCTAGGGGGGTCTCTCTCTCGCTCGCCCTCTTTCTCTCTCTGTTTCCCACTCTTTCTCCCCTCGTCCCTTCTCTGCTTCTCTTCAAGATGGATCTACTAAGCTGTCACCCCCTCCCCTTTAATCTCCCACCTCTGGTGTGTGTGTCCCCCTCGCACCCCCATCTCCTTCCTCCTTCCTGACTCAGCCTGGATAACGGGCTCCTCCTGCCCATGTAGAAACTGTCGGGAAAAAGTCTCACTGCGCCCCGCGACTCCTCCCGTCCCTGGCCTTGGGGGTCAGAGTCTGCTGGAGAGGAGTCATCCGTCCCCGAGCCATCACCGACCCCGCCGGACCCCGCGCCGGGCCGGCCGAGTCCCTCCCACCCCGGCGTCCGGGCGCGCCGGACCGGGCCCCGCTGCCTGCGGACCGTTACTTGGCGCACGGAGAGGCGGCCGGGCGACTCCGGCAAGAAACTTTAAGCCTTGCGGAGGCGCAGCCCCGGGTCCCCTCTCCCGCCCCCGCAGTCCCTCTGCCGCCCCCGCCCCCGCCCCGGGATCCCGCACGACCAGGCGCCAGGGCCTCCGCCCTGCCCGCGCCGGACGCTCCCGCAGCCCGGCCGGGGACCCGGCGGGCCGGGCGCGAGCGGAGAGGGAGGCGGAGGCGCCGGGAGGGCGGAGGTGGGGGCGCGAGGGGGCGGCGGGGCTGGGGGCGCGGGGCCCCTGCCGGACCCCAGCGCTCGGAGCCCCCGGGCGCCCGGCGCTCACTTTGCCCGGCACTTCCCCAACTCCCCGCGGTCCAGCAGCCGCGCGCGCCGGGCTCCGGCGCCGGCCACGGAGGGAGGCTCGCCCGCGAGCCCCGGGCGCCGCCGCCGCCGCCGCCTCGGTGCCTTCTCCCTCTCCCCCGCCTTCTCCCGGGTCTCGGGCCGCGGAGTGGCCCGGAAAAGTTTGGTTCGGGCCGCTTCTTACCGTTTTTCCTCCTGGGATTGGCTTGTTTGCGCCTCTTGCACCGGGGGCCATCCGCCATGATCGGCTGCTTCATTGATAAGAGCGGATCAGATGGCAGTTCGCATGGACTCGGCGCCCTGCTTCGGCAGCACGCAGGCTCGATCTAGCAACCAAACACAGCGACAATGTGGGCATCGCCCGCGCCCATTGAAACGCGCGCGGGCCGCCCCGGGGAGCCCGGCCAGGGGCCGGCGAGCGCCCATCCGCGCCCCCCCAGAGCCAAAGCGAAACTTCGGCGCCCCCTCCCCGCCCCCCGCCCCCAGCCTTGGCCCCGAGGCGCTTTGTGTTTGTTACTGTTTGGTGTGTTGCACCCGCGAGGGGATCAGAGAGACAAGAATTACATCTTCAAAATGAGTCATAACTCCTGACCGTATGAGGGAATGCACACGGCGGTACAGTAAGACTGCTTGACTCAGGGCTAGGCGGACCCTTTCCTCCGAAAAGTCCTCAGCCCGGCTCGGGAACTTGGGGTGAGGCGAGTCTTTCTTTCGCTCTCATCTTTTCTCAACTCCCCCCCTCCCGGCCCCCCACATTTCCCAGAGGAAACAAACAAACAAACAACGTGAAACAGTCCCTGGATGAAGCACACTCGGGCAAATTGATAATAGTAATTATAGGAAGCCCACTCGCCCAGCGCCCCCTCCCCTCCCCTCTTGGAGTTTATCGAGGCACTGTCTCTTCCTCCCCCCACCCCCGCCCCCAAATTAAGATTTCCCGTTTTACGCCGCAATAAGAAATATAATTATAAGCCTCTTTGGACACTGTCCCTTCCCCCCAACCCCGCCACCCCGCCACTTTGACAATATTTACTTAAGTAGGCCCCCCCCACGTCACTCACACACATGCTCCCCCACACTGGTTCCCTTAAATAGTTCCAGTAGAAAAAAAAAATTTTTTTTCCCTCAAGAAAGGAAAGAGAAAGTTCAACCACTACGGCAATACTTTTAAGCTCTACTAAATGATCGTATCCTTTCTGGCTTCGAAACTTTTGTACCTAAAAATCGAGAGAGGCGCTGCATTTTTTTTCAGCTGAAACTGTCAAAACTTGGAGAAGGGGAACCTCAGAGGCAGGCAGGAGAGGAGGAGAATCCTGAAACTCGGTGGAGGCTGGGAAGATGCTGTGCCTCGAGGATTAGTTTAAACAGGGGGCTATAAAAGATGTAACAGATGCAAACTGTAACACAAGGGCCATTAACCCTTTCTCTGCCAAGCACACTCAGTCCCCACGCCTCGCACCTATTGTCTCTCCTGTGCTAGAAGCTTTGCAGAAAACCTGGAAAGTGAGTATCAGTTTCCACACGTTTGCTGAGAGGGGTGGGGTGGGGGGGCCAGAGAGAAGGGGAAGTGAATATTTTAGAAAGCACCTTCAATTTACCTAGGCATGCATAGCAGGAGACTTTTAATTCAACTTTGGCACATTTTATCATTTCTTGACTGTCCTGTTGATTTGCAATTGTGGGGGGGGGGTCCTGAAATAAAGAGATGGTCACACAAGTGTCTGGGATGAAACAGCTGGCCTGTCTGTATTCCTGCTGAGGCTTACACACCATTGCATATAAATACATGTTTAATAAAGTAAGTTGCTAGTTTTATGAGCATGTGTGTGTGAGGGAGAGAGACAGGGCATTTCTGCTGTAAACTTTATCTTTGCCTCTTATTCCAACTCTGGAGTTAGTAATCTTGCCCTCATCATTACAGGGGGAACATGTAAAATATATAAGTAGGTGGGAGATAAACACATTCATGCTAGCCGGGCTCATCACTGTTCCTGGGAACTCCTGCTATCTCTCTCTTGACTTTTCAGTGCCAGAGTATGGAATGGGGTATGTGTGTGTATGTGTCTCCTATTACAGCCATGTCAATTATAGTTTGCCATTTAAAATACAATTTCAAAAGTTATCCTAATTTAAAATCCTGATATCCTGACAGCAGTTTTCTTCCCAGCTGTAGTGACCCCCCCCTCCACTCTGGTAAACGACTCAAGTTCCATGAGGACTTTCACTTCTTTATTTATAATCACAGAAGTGAGGTGTTACTTCACACACATACACACACAAAGAATGAAATAAAGAAATGAAACTCGCTAAGCAGACAAAAACAGACAACTTTCTGCTTAGAAAACAGCCTTCTCGGTAGGAGAGGATGGACTGCCATGTCTAAGAGAAAGATTTGCCCCTGAATTTGGTAGGTCTGCATCGACCAAGTTTTGTAATTATTAACAGGTATTTGCTAAGTTGTAATTGCTGAATATAATGAATTGGAACTAGATGCGAAAATAGAGCAGGAGTTCTCCGCCTGATGAGCTTTTATTCCAGCCATATAGTTCTCAATAAAACTTTTCCTAGGCTGGGTAGCAAAGGGCACCTTTGGTTACCTGAATGGACAGGTACAGGGCAAATTATTTGGGGGAGGGAAAAAGGAGAGAAAAGGAAGGAGAGAGATCGAGAGTGCGAGAGAAAGCGAAGAAGCCACTCTTGGGAAAAGCTTGCCATAAAGGAGCTAAACCCACCTGAAATTCCTACCCACGGACACCCTTTCTCGCTCCAGACTCACATCCCCACTCAAAATGAGAAAATTAGAAAAGGAGACTGGAGGACGAGCACACCAAAAAGGGATAAAAAAGAGAGAAAAGGGGAGAAAAAAACCTACCTGCGAAGTCTTGTTTGTAGTTTTGGCCAGAAATGGTGAGAAGAAAAAGCATGAAGAAGCCGCGAAGTGTGGGGGAGAAAAAGGTGGAAGCGAAGAAACAGCTCCCGGAGCAAACTGTACAAAAACCTCGCCAAGAGTGTCGGGAGGCAGGACCGTTATTCCTGCGGAGCAGGTTAGAACTGATCTCTTTCGGCCACTCCAGGAAACACAAACCTGGGGACGGACTGACGTGTTACGCCTCTTCTAATGACATTTTTTTCTTTTTCTTTTCTGTAGGAGAGACCCTGAAACACGCGCCACCTATCTTTGTGGGGAGGGATAATTGAAGCGCCCTGAGCGTGAGCATCATGTGAAAACGTGATCGCCAAGTTTCTCTCTGGGAAAGGATCTGGGATAGATTATACCTTGAAGTCTCCGCAAACGCTTTAGTGGAAGAAATGAAATTCCACCTCCCTCCCTTCCTCTCTCCCTCCCGTTCGCCGCCCCGCCCCCCCCGCCGGAGCCCGGGGGGGGGGGGGGGGGGGGGGCGGGCGGGCGGGGGGCCCCGCCGGCGGGGCGGGGGG